>QOCX01000520.1:0-93441 GCA_005959815.1 Sarcophaga bullata
AATATTTCTTCGGCGGCTTCCTCTCAGCAGATTTCTGACAAAAATTCTGAGAGTAAATAATATTGCCATGAAAAGTTTCTCAAAACTCTGTCGTTCGGAGTCGACTTTAAACTGTAGGTCCCAGCCACTGATGCATAAAATTAACACACACAACATAAGTGGTGCGAGAAGCTAGGCCGTAATCCTGACTGAAGGGTTGTAATGGCCAATTATGTATGTATGTATGTTATGTATGATAGGGGGCTTTGGTACACATATACTACATATCACTGTAAATTCGTTTGAAAACCGATTCAAATCCTATCTTATCGCCAATAGCACTACTCCCTCTTTCTCCTTATTTTGAAGACAATACTCTGCTAGAATAGAAGTAACGATTTCTTTACAACTCAACAAAAAATTTGAGTCGGCTGTGGCGTCAACAATGTTGCCCAGCACGGTACAAAGGTAGGGGCAAGTAAGTCCCAATAGATCTTAAAAAATATATATAATCAGACTTGGTCGAACAGCAGAAATTTTTAATTTTTCAATACAATTTTTTTCTTAATTGGAATGAATATTTAAAAAAAATATGAGTTAGGCCCTTTTGCACTTGAGCAGACGTTATATGGATATTAAATATTTAAAAAATATTTTACGATATTTTTATTGTTATTACACAAATAAATAAATAAATAAATGAAAGAAATAATAATAATTAAAATACTATGCAATATACAATATACACAATAAAAAAATGAAAAATTTACACTTAAAAAAATTTTATGTATACACTGAGAAAATGAAAAAATAAATAAAAAAGAATTATAATTAAAAAAATAAATTTAACAACAAAAAAGAAAAAAACAAGAATATATATTGAATGTATTTGTATTAATGTATTAGCTGAATGGAATAAATTTAAAAAAAATATGAGTTAGGCCTTTTGCACTTGAGCAGACGTTATATGGATATTAAATATTTAAAAAATATTTTACGATATTTTTATTGTTATTACACAAATAAATAAATAAATAAATGAAAGAATAATAATAATTAAAATACTATGCAATATACAATATACACAATAAAAAAATGAAAAATTTACACTTAAAAAAATTTTATGTATACACTGAGAAAATGAAAAAATAAATAAAAAAGAATTATAATTAAAAAAATAAATTTAACAACAAAAAAGAAAAAAACAAGAATATATATTGAATGTATTTGTAATTAATGTATGAGTGTTTCTAAAATTAAATGAAAGATTAAAAAAAAAAGAAATTCATAATTTTTAATATTTTAAAAGAAAATTAATGTTCATTGTCTTATACGTAATTAAAATTAAAATTAAAAACAAAAAAGAAAAATTAAAATTAATCTCAATTAAACATTTAAAAATGAAAAAAAAACTTCTAAGTATTTAAAGAATTATTTTGAAATCAATTGAAAAATGAAAACTGAAAATGAAACTTTTTTCTAATATAAAAAAAAAATTTTTTTGATTAATTTTTAAAAAAAAGAAATTTCTTAAAACTGAAAGAAAAATTAAGAACTTACCGTACTACCTACGTATAAAGAAAACACAACCCACCGACAGAGAAGATTCTTGTCAGAAAATAAAATAAAATTTAAAATAAAAATAAAAAAATTATGAAATTTTATTGAAAAAACAAAATTTTCAAATTTCACACAGTATTCTGAGCTACAAGTATCTTAACAGGGTTAAGTGCAACATCTTTACTCTTCTAGCATTAAAGATTAGTGCCATATAAACTATTGTTACGATAGTAGAAGACGAATCGAATACCAGATGTATCAGAGTACTGTCGTGATTTGACGATTAGTATGGTTGCTAGATTTCCCCTTTCGTATCTCCAGATCAGAACCAATAGGTATTATGATTTTGGCAAGTGCTTTGGAAAAAGACTAATAATAAGCATGTGGGGGCAATCTAAAAGCTTCATACTGTGGCGTTGTTATAGGAACGGGGGAATATTCAGAATCTTTGGAAAAACCCATGTCATGAATACATGAGATAAAGCAAAGGCATCTAACATGAACGTTGAGCATTTAACTGCCACAAGGTTGACCGATCAAGCAAAATCAGATACTCTTCAGCAGAGGGAAATAATGTCACCCTCTACAAAACAGGGCAGATGTGCCTTCTAGGAGATGAGCTTGCACACCGTCACTGGGGCCAGTCTCTTTCTGTTTACTTGGGGGAGGTATTTGGAGGAATACACTTGAAGAAAGGGAAGAGAGAGGGAGACAATCTAATCGTTTACTAGTGCATAATGGTGGGAAAAGATTTGAGTCTTACATCAAACTATTTAGGAATAGCCTTCTGACCTCAAATCAGGTCTTAGGTCTTAGGTCAAAGTGGTAGCCTTGATGCCAAAAGCTCACTTGAGCACACATAGCGGTCCGTTGTGATGTCGCAGGTGAATGCAGTCTCTGTACTGATCAAGTTCTTCAAAGTCAGCGGAGAAGAAGTTGGTCAGTGCAAGGGTTGCACTCAAATCACACTTGTTTGGAATAGAAATTGCTTTAAATTCAATATTAAGATTCTATGATAAAGAAAACGAATCATCAAAGAACGAATGGCGTAGCTCTATGCCACTAGTAGAGCAGATACTTCTGTGGTCGATTGACCAGTGAATAGCATAATGTATTACAGAGAAAGAGAGAGAGAGAGAGAGAGAATAGAGAAAAAGAGAGTTCTTTAGCAATATTCCTATGGGAAAGAGTCTTATAAACACTCTTTCTACTTTTCTCCCTACCTTCATCTAATTTTCTAGTTTTAATACATTGAACTGCATAAGTAGGGTCCATGCCCTGAGTAGTGGTCGTATTGAAAAACAAATCAAAAATGTGTTTAAATGTGTAAACATGGAAAATTTTTGCAATCGAAGCAATCATAAAAAGCCGTGCTACAGCCTACTCTTCGGGAGTCTGTAAACGATGAGAACGATGAGAACGATGCGAACGATATTTCATTAAATGTTTCACCTTAAAGTGGAATCTGATGTAAGCCAAGAGTGCATTACTTCATACCTAAAGGACAAAGTTTAACCGTTGCTTTTAGTAATTTAACTGTATTCCGGGAATCGTGTTCCACGAAGTTCAATATAGTTTCACCTGCTTAGATAGGTTAGGTTATTTATGTGCTATGAGTGAAGTTTTCTGAGTAGTTTGTGTGATAACTTTGCGATTATTATGCACATTGTGTTCAAAATTATTTATAAAATTTATTTAATAATTAATTTTAAAATTTCTAGGACAATGTGTAAGCTTTTTTGTTTCTGTATATTTCACAACTGAATGCAAGTCGACAATCTGCCACTTAAGCCATTTGTTAAGACGTCAACTGGACGCACCCAGTTTTTTTTTACGGCAATGTCAACAAGAATACAAAATAAATAAAGAGACAAATGTACTGATCTACATAGGCATAGTAAGTACCACTATTTAAAATTTGTGGTGAGTATTATTGTCCCTAACTTCGTGTAACCCTTTTGGCATCAAAAAGTGCCAATTCTTGCGCATTTCTAAACGCTTTCAGAATTTATGAATTTGTGTGAATCAAGTGTCTAGCCAAAGCTACTGAAATGTCTTCAGTAAGGGAAATGAAAATCATCAAGACTCGTAAGAAACCAGAAGGCAAAGTATGAGGAAGTCATCTTAAAGAATACTGAGGTTAAGAGAATAGTGGATAAGAAGTCCAATATCCTTATGCTAAAAAGTTTTGAATAAAAAATTCCCATCTTCATAAAACTTTGGAGCTAGGAGTTGTAATTATTTGACCCGTGTTTCAATAGGATCTTATAGGAACCAAGTAATGCGGCTGTCAATTAAACCTAACCTAACTTATAGAACATAAATCGCTGTTACGATTGCTTAGATTAAACTGAGTATTCTATGTCCGCTTTACAAGGAGAATAAGCTTTTTTAACAGCGAAAAAATGCTTACATTTTTGCTTAATTTGTTAGCACTGAAGTTGAGGTTCTCACAGACATCATCTCCATTAGACCACATACGAAAAGACTTAGTATTGTCTTGCATGATTTCTGGAGGAGCTGTGCCTCTGAGGAGAAGTAGAAATACTGTTTTAGCTCATGTGTCAGTGCATGACTCTTGCTAGAAAGAGGCAAAGGTACTGGCAGTCTCGTTTTCTGTCGTATTTAAGTGAAGTCTTCAAAATAAAGATTATTTCAATAGCAATTGACCTAAACTCCGATATAAGTGAGGCGTGTTCTCAAGGAGTGTCCCTCACTTAGCAAACCCTATGTTGTTAAGCATTTAGAGTTTATTCAGGGCAAAGGTAGAGCCTATTGATGAACCTGGGATTTATTTATTTATTAAAACACAATCACAAATTATGTCTAACCATTACGAGCTGGGTAACGTCAACTTTATGCTCTGATCTAATAGATCAGAATCTCTGGTGGGAATCGAACTCACGCTACCCATGGCACTCGTGTGGTAAGTAGAAAGATTATTTCGTATATAATTAAAAGGGCAATCACTCTTATTAGTTTAGCCTTTTGTCGACATTTTCTTATCATTGTTTTATTTTATATCAGGTACTGTAGGGTAAACATTTAAGCTTGCTACCATACATGGAATATACTTTAAGTGCTATTTTCAAGTATTTTTTTAATCATTAATGAGTGATTTGCATGTGCAACTTTTCTCATTGTAATGCGTTCGTTGTTGTATGGTTTTTAATGGGTATGCGATAAATCAATAAAGATTTCCCAACCCATTTAAGTAAACAAACGTCCAGGAGGCATAAATTTCAAATGAAATGCCTTAAACTGAATTGTGTGCTACTAAAAAATGTATTTAAGTGAACCTATGTATAGTTTGGATCATGATCTTCTTTAAACCTGCATTGTTTCATTCAAAAAATCTAGAAACTCAAATATAATCTATTTAATTAAGGAATTTGAGAAATAAACGAATGTAGAGAAATATTTTGTTTAAAAATACTTCAAATGCCTATAATCAAATATTCGAATGTAAACAAAAGCTATAAATAATAATAAATTTGTTTATATTATTGCAATATAACGATTTATAAAAGGAGCCAACAGTAGCGTTAAATTTCAAAAAAACCTTAGAATTGGTCTTTGTACGCACACAATCGTTCAAGTGAATAAACTCATTCATTATCACTCCTATATACAAAGAGCGGAACTCTGCGCTCTTGTAACTCTTTGTTTACTTTGTTTGTATACATTATCACTACAACTCTTCTGTTTTATATTATCACTGCAATTGTTGTCAACTTGTCTGTGTTTTTAACAAATGCTACGCTTTTTCAAACTGTGTTAGTGGAAAATGTATTCAATTAGGGAGAGTATACGAAAATATTGGAAATCCTGAGTCCACATTTTTAATTATGTTGAAATGTAATTACTGATGGAAGTAAAAGCTTTTGATCATGCAAAAGAGGTTAAGAAACAGATCACTTCTCTCAATTTATATTGAATTTTATACTGGATGGAGGACATTGTAATAAGTCCTGGGATACAACAATGCCCATTTATCATGCATTATGGGGTTTTACATTTTGTCATTAAAATTCTTTTCAATTGAGGAAATACTCACTTTCGTCCTATAGGGATTATAGTTTCGCCCAATGGGATTGTTGGAACAGTGCTAATTTTAATGCGTATAAACCGAAAGTTTTTTTTTAACTCCAAGCTGGGGTAGGTAGACAGAAGTGACTGTTAACCTTAGAACACGGGAATGAAATACTAGCACTTTTTATGACACTACTGTCGTCCATGTCTCCTAGCTTTAGAACCAACCAGATCTTCTGATGAAACCTGCAGAAACCAATGCGTATTCATAATGCAATGACTAGGAATAATTACAACTACTATGCTAACCATGTTCTTATGGAGTTTGAGCAAACTTTCTGTGGGGCCTCTATTCAAATGAAGCACATTTGATAGACTATCTTCCCCGTAGCGAAGAATCTTTCATGCACTGTTCACAGCATCCAATTCGGCATTGTTAAGCAAGCAAGTCTTTTAAGGAGTTGACAAGGTAGACAATGCACCCCAGAGTTTAATGATTATGCCATCTACCCTGAGTTCATCTACCCTTTAATTTCCTCGAATACCACTATGTGCCAGTACCCATATGATCTGTATTGTATTATAATGGAGTAACGGTACTAGATAGCAATTTGTATTTTATTGGTCGAACTTGGTTTTCGGGTACATAGCAGCCGATTCTAGTTAATGGATAGTAGGTTACATAAAAATTTGTACAGACAATACGGCATTTGGCCATACTTCCTTAAGAATTGTTTTTGGCTCTTTTTTCCTCCCGTCCACAAACTGTGTTTTTAATTCTAATACGGCATATGTACCATACATGACCAGAACGTGATTGTATATTAAAATAAATAATTTCAAACATTTACAATGTAATGACTGGGATCTGGAGCAGATTGCGATGAGGAGGAGTTGGAAACTATCGAACACCTCCCCTGCAACTGTCCAGCCTTTAGTAGGTTGAGGATCCTGGGCAGGGACTTCTACGAAGGTTTGGACTATTTGTCGAGAGGTAACGTTATGGCTGCCCATAGCTTTATGATTTGGTTGAGTTGGTTGGAAAGTGCTAGGAATTCAAGTTTAAAGTTGCGCTCTCTTTCGTGTTTCCTCCGTCCTCCGTGTCTTATAACCTCCCTTTCCTACCTCTCCTCCTTCTCCAATTGCCCTATTTCCTTCATTATCTTCTCTCTCTCCTTTAGAACGTATTTACAATGCATCATTTTGACCTTTGGGTATTGTACTGGTCCTAATGACAAGTACACGTCTTCAAACTTACAATGTAATGCATAGGCTTCTTACCGGAAATTTAAGAGAACCTTCGTTACAGTAAATAAAAATATATTTTCGAAACATTATGTAGACTATTTTCTTCAGAGGGTAATTAAAGAAAATGAAAATAATTGGTTGAGCTATTATTTTGACCATAGCTGTAAGTGAATTGTTGTGACTATTAAAGTTGCCACAGTACTTTTACTATTTCTCCTAAGGAGAAAGTAAATAACTACAAATTGAACAATAAACCATAGATATTTTTGGAATTTCTTGTGATTTAACAAAATAAAATTCTTTAAAAACTAGACTAGTAACTTTACCATCTAAATATTTGTCACACCAGAACTTATTATTACACCCAAATAAATCATTTCCTTCTGCATTTTGTTCTTTAGCAAGCAATTAATTGAAATTACTTTTTGTCAGCATATTTGTTTAAAATATCCTTGCATTGTTCTTTCAAATTTTCATTCCCTGTATAAATTACTCGCTCTTTCTTTAGATATAAACAATGAATATCAATTCTTTTCTATCGTACAAGTTTGTAATTCCACAAGATTCTGCTCAAAGTTGGCAGCATTGTTTTTTCCTAATACCACCCACTTCAATATTTCATTTACATCCCCCCCCCCCACTGTCTCTTACTCAGTATTGTTCAATGTTCCATTTTCTCTTGCCTTCCTAAATATTAAAATTTTAATTGTTTTCCAATACAATTGCTGAACATTTGTTTTACTATACCACACTAGTGTCAAATTCTTTCTCTCTCTCTTACTCTCGCTTTTATTTGTTTGCTCTAGTAATTGTGAATTTCTTTTATTTACACAAATTTATTTGTAAACCCAAACAAACATTACAATACTAGCTTATATTGCATTGGTATTAGTACGCGATGTTTACATTTGTTGCTGTATGTAGGCTCTTCACTGTGTGGGGAGTATAAACTGAAACGTTGTATTATCCAAGTAAACCGCAGTGTAAATTTACTTTTCTTGTTTAGCATTTATTTATGCGAGAGAAGAGCATGGGTGTGTTTGTATGTGAAAATCAAAGTGTAAAAGTAAGTTTTTTTTTTAGTTGAATCTGCTGCCATCAACGTTAGTTGGTACATCACGATCTTTAGTCTAGTTGTGTGTGGTTTATTGAATTTACGAATTTTGTTTAAAAATAATAACAAAAACAAAACGTATAGTATAACAATAACAAATCAATGTTAGCGGTTTCACACAAATCAAGAAGAAATAAATTTCGTCTAATATTGTTGTGCTGTGTTGTATTTCCAATAAATTTCATAAAAATACGCATTCGTATACGATTTCTAATATTTTTTTTTATTTTTTTCTTTTTTTGGTGTTCTCAAATGCAACAACATACATACAAATATATGTACGTCTTCTAACTGTTTAGTTATTCATCACTTGTTGTTGTTTCAGTTAAAGACTGCCTCGTTTTAGTTGTCAGTGTTGCAGCCGCAGCTATTCAGTTGTTGGCTAAATGTGTTTGGAGAAGGTTGTTAAAACTTTAACGATTATTTGGCGCTCATTTCTTTCTTTTTCTTTCTTTTCGGCTTTCTTGTAAAATTTTAAAAGAAATTCAGTGTTAAAGAAAATCAACAAATCTTCAGTGAAATTCAAATAGTAAATCAAAATTGTGTAAGTGAATGTGTCTGTTAAACTGAATCTTTTTTATTTTTATTGAAACAATAAAACACAACACAAAAAAAATTGAAAAATTGAAAAATTGAAAAAAATTGACATTAGCAATGGCTCTTGCAACAAAACCATTTGTTTTGGTAGTCGATATTGTTAAATCGATAATAAATTATGGCAAATATCAACTCCACAATATGTTCGATGAGTAAGTACACACCTGTAGACACATCATATATACCAACATATTTACATACGTATGTACAATATGTACTTTTAAAAATCAATAATAACAATATAATACTTTATAGCCATTATTATAATACATTTATTACTATTGTTAGTGCTGTTGTTGTTGTCATAATAAGAATTTTACATTGTGGGCCAGCTTCAAAGAAAAACCAAAACAATATTTGCTTACAAACATGACCTTTCTTAGTGGTTTTTCTGTTGTATTCATTTTTATTTGTGACAGTTTTTTTTCTTCTTTTATTTCGTTTGTTTTTTTTGTTTCTTTGTTTACATTTTAAAATAGAGATGCCAACTTTTAAATGATGTTGCTAAAGTGAGCATACATGCGTATGTAATTTAAGGGTTATTTTTTTTTGTTTAAATAA
Source organism: Sarcophaga bullata (assembly GCA_005959815.1). NCBI lineage: Eukaryota > Metazoa > Arthropoda > Insecta > Diptera > Sarcophagidae > Sarcophaga > Sarcophaga bullata. The sequence continues at coordinate 9,092 of QOCX01000520.1, forward strand.
AAATAATTTAATTTAGTATTTAATTTATTTATTAATATTTCATTATTAAGATACAAATATAGAAACGTATGAAATTATAAAAACCAATTTCATTTTAAAGAAAAAGAAATAATATTCAGATTCATGCGTTCGAGCTTAATACGAGTTTTTATAACCTATGTACTAGCGGTTGATTATGATCTCTACTGTCAGTAAGTAACAAGATTAAAGTAAGTAGTTTTACTAAAACGGCCAAAATTTGTCAACAGAAATGGTGTACCCTATCTTACATCACTTCGGAAAATCTAAAACATTTTGACTGGAAAGTTTTAATGCTTTTACTATACAGCCCTGACACGTCGAGACTTCATACATACATAATTGGTCATTACAATCCTTTAGTCAGGATAACGAGTTTCTCACACCACTTATGTTGTGCGTTAATTTTTGTACATGAATGGTGGGACCTGCAGTTTAAAGTCGACTCCGAACGACGGATCTTTAAGAAACTTTTCATGGCAATTTTTATTTACTCTTAGAGTTTTTGCTAGAAATCTGCTGAGAGGAATTCGCCGAAGAAATATTTGTTCATATTTTCGGTTTTAATGACTGACCTGGTGTTTGAACCGCGGCTTTACGTTTAATAAGCCTACACTGTACCTATCACACTACGGCGACTTATGTTGTCATTTATTGCAGCCTGTACAGAATTTCCTAATTGGCAGAACTCTCGTAGAGGCAAGTCGATCATCATTTGCGTTCCGAAAATTCAGAAACAATTTGTTATAATCTTATCTATCAAAACGACTCATACTTACTTTATGCAGGGTTACGATCGAGCTGTGCTGCTGTATATTTCTTCTAGACAGCAGACTTATCTTCTACTTAGTTGACCATTAAAATAAAAATAAGCTTCACTTTGGTGAATGATTGGTCGTTTTTTCTGTATGATGTTTCTTTGCAAATGTTTTCAGCATAAAAAATGATTCGTGACTTGCGACAGAGCTAAAAATGCTCAGCTAGGATTACGATTTCAATGTGAATAAATTAAAAAACGAATTACGATTGCAAATCTTTGAATTTTATTATCAAAATCTGAATTTGAGTGCCGGAAGTGGTACATCTTTAATGAAATGAAAAAAGGCTATGAAATTCGCAACGTTGAGTAAATTTTTTTTTGTCCTAAAATGGAAGCATTGAACTTTAATGCCGTTTCGAGAACATGATGCCACAGGTAAACGGAACTCAAGTATATGAATATATTGCTTGGCAAGTTTGCTGAGTAATTATTTCCATATTTTGGAGCAGTATACGTCCCCTATGGAATATTGTTTGTAGACATATGTTAAGCCACTTGTGTGAAGTTCCAAGTCAGCCACAATTTGAGCCCGGAAACATTGCCAAATTACAACTGCTATTGGCAAGAGATACCGGCCAAAATACAGGAAAAAGTATGCAAAAATTGGAGCCCATGAATAGACAAAGACCGGGGTGTGCCAGCGAGCTCCATTTACATGAAATAATCATAGGATTGTAAACGGAAGGCATTCATTCATTGCCCCAAATAAATAATTTATTCACTTTTCAAAGTTTTCTCATTCCAAACATGTATCAGCTTAAAGATAAAACAACAGATAATCGCTTGCCGATTGCCATCATTTTAATTACACTTTCAAGCTTTAAAATTTTTGTCACTCTTACTCCTCTTTCTCCTGGTTATATAAAGAAAAAAAAAACGTTCGCTAATTAATTAAAATTATTTATTTTATCTTTTTAATTTATTCTTTTGTCTACTTAACAAAAAGGCAGTCATTGTTATCAGTTCACATTATACACACGATATTTACAAAATGTTTTCATGTTTTCTCTTTACTATTCAATAATTTTCTTATTCCTCAGATCGTTTATTTGCTCTTTCGTATAGCCCAGTACTTGTTGTAAGACTTCATCGGTATTTTGGCCCAAGATGGGTGGTGCAGTACGTGCATCATTCTTGGCCTCACTAAAAACAACCGGAGGTCCCACTACTTTAACTGTGCCATCTTGAGGATGAGGTAAGGTTTTTACAAGATCAATAGCTTTGATGTGATCATCTTCGAATACTTCTTGGATGCTATTGACTGGTCCCACCGGAAATGTAACCTTATCGAATAATTTCATCCATTCTTTGGAAGTTTTTTGCGATAAGATTTTCTCTAAGATTTCAATAAGTTCAACACGATGTTTGACACGATCTTTGTTGGTTTTGAATTTCGCATCCTCGGCTAAATGTTGAATATTAAGTTTTTGGCAAAATTCCTGAAATTGTTGATCACTGCCAGTGCCAATGGTTAAGTAACCATCTAAAGTTTTAAAACTTTGATAGGGCACTATGCTGGAATGGGCAGTACCCCAACGTTGTGCCTCAAGACCAGCATTCAGATAATTGGAGGCCACATTGATGAGTAACGAGACTTGAGTTGATAGAAGATTCACATCGATTTTCTGGCCTCTATTCGTACGCTGACGTTGTATTAAAGCGGCTAATATGGCACCATGAGCATATAGACCAGTAGCTACATCTGTAACAGCCACACCCACTTTACTTGGTGGGCCAGTACGTTCACCGGTAATATGCAGCAGACCACCCATGGAGGCAGCAATAACATCATAACCTGGACGTTGGGCATAAGGTCCTTTAGAGCCATAACCTGTTAGTGAGCAGTAAATCAAGTGTGGAGCAATTTCTTTTAATTGCTCATACCCCAAACCCATTTCATCCAATTTACCGGGCACATAATTCTCCACTAGAACATCACACTTCTTGGCCAATTCGTAAATAATCTCTTTGCCTTTTTTCAAGTCCAATGAAACACTTTTCTTATTACGATTGGAGGCCAAAAAATATGTGGAATCTTTGCTCTCCTTTAAGAAGGGAGGACCCCATTTTCTGGACTCATCACCACCTGCAAAAGGTCTTTCAATTTTGTATACCTCGGCACCCATATCAGCTAAAATCATGGTGCAAAAAGGTCCCGCAACTATGCGTGTTAAATCGAGTATTTTTACGCCTTTCAACGGATGTTGTTCGCTTATTTCTTTACTCGATACATGGGTGGCGTAATTTTTGTTAAGTACTGTTGTTGTTGGCACTGATCCCACTACAATTTGTTTGTAAACACAGCGGCGTGCAATATGATGTAAGGCGATCATAGTGAAAGAGAATTTCTGTATTTTGTTTTGATATTTTTAAAGCATTAATGAATTTAATAAACAGCTGTCTGTTTGGTTCCAGTTATCTAATAGAATGCGCGTTATCTATTTACGTACAGATCCCACTTAATAATTCATACCGTTCAGGGGGAAACTTTCCGCACAACTAAACAAAAAAAAATATCTCATGTTGTTTCATGGATATTTCACTGGAAGTGAGCACTGAATTAGTGAATTAATTTGATGGGATTTTTAAGAGAGAGGGAGAGAGAGAGCAATCAACTGGTATCGTATGTTTGTCTTGTTGTGGTTATTGTTGTTATCGATCCACAAATTTTGTCGATATGAGTTAATGTATTCGAATTATCTAAGAACTGTGACAAAAACACTTGAAATAATGAATTTGCTTAATTAAATTGAGATTAAATGGATTAGAAATCGTAGAACTGCGAAATTCTATGGGAAATCTTTACAATCTTATTTCCGATTTCTTTGAAAAATAAAGTAAAGAAAAGACGCTAATGTTTTAGTGATCTTAGTCATGATGACTGTAGGAATTCTTTAAGCATTTCAAACAGTATTCTTGCTCTATCATGCTGCTAATGTTGACTATTTTATTGTGGTGCATTAAAAAGTGCTAAATCTTCATAATCATATTTAAATTGACCAGTGTTGGGCAATAAAGGTACAAATGGCCAAGTTTTTTTTTATTAAGAGACTTAAAATACGTAAAATGTCCAAAGAATTGTTCAAAAATTTTTTAAAATTTTAAAGATATTAGTAAGGTTATGTCACTGCTATTCACAATATAACTAAAGGCTTTATTTCTGCCTAAAGATAGATGGCAACCATGTCGTTCTAGAGTCTATCACAGTAGATCAATAAAAAATGAACACATGAACTGAATAGATGTTTGTCGTAGTCTAGTATGCTCTTTGTTGGCTTATTAGATGTCTGGCCATGGTTTGAAGCCCAGTCCAGACATCTTGAATAAAATGAGAAATGAAAATAAATTTCTTCGGTTACTTCCTCCCAGCAGTCTTCTGACAAAAACTCTGAGAGTAAATAAAATTGTCATGAAAGTTTCAAATAATCAGTCATCCGTGATCCCACAGCATGCGTGATGTGAGAAACTACGCCGTAATCCTGACAGAGTGATTGTAATTAACACATTAAGCAAGTAAGAACTGCATTGTGATGCTAGCTTGTATATGAACTGTGTTGCTTAAAATCGTAAAGAAATAAATTCCAGAGCATGAATTAATTTTAACCAATTTCTTTTGAAACGATCATAAATTATACGTCATCGCCAGAAGCAGGTAATCAGGACTGGAAATTAAGTCTTTTTTATGGAGAGCAGCTGATACCATTCATTAAATAACAAGTTTTTTATCTTTCTTCACTTGCTCATCAATAGAATGCAAATCCTGGTTATCCAAATAGTGTTATGAAAACATATCCATGACATTCTCTGAGCCTTTTTACCATTAGCGTCTCATTGAAGTCATTTATTAATTCCTAAGTTATACATTCTGAGATCATTTTGAATAACAGCGAAAATTTACTTGACATGAATGAAAACTTCTCTATTGGTGTGCTATTTCAATTAAAATTTTCTGCACTTATTCAACATTGTCTATCAACTTGGTCTTGATATTCACATAATTGGTCCTTACACCCATTCAGATTAGCGGAGCCTACAGTTTAAAGTCGAATCCAAAGGACAGATGTTTTTGAGAAACGTTTTTATGGCAATTTTATTTTATTTGCCAGAAATCTGCTCATAGGAAATCGTCGAAGAAATATTTTTTCATATTTTCGTTCTGTTGCGGCTTAAAGCGTGGCTTTAACTCTTATCGGCCAACATACTGCCTACTAAACTACGGCTACTTCTTGTTTCTATTATTAATGTCTTTATTTTCCAGTAATTTATTGTCAGTAATCTTTGTCTTCTCTCAAATTAAATTAATAACAACGTTAGTACTTTTTTATGTTTTGTTTTTAAACAATCAAAAGTACCTCCCTTCATTGTTATGGAAATTTACTTTCTCTCAAACATAAAACATATGAATTTATAAAAAACAAACGAATGATTTAGCAGTGAGAGATAATGCTGGAAAGCATTATAAACAACGGAGTGGAATTAAAGAATTTAAGAGAGAAATTGAAAGAGCATTCTTAGTTTTAGCGATAAATAAATGATGCCTATTTAGCGTTTTTATAAAAAAAAAAAATACAACAACTGTTATTTATTGTTAATTTTAAATCAACGTTTCCACTCTGCGAATTTTCATAACAAAAATATTTACGAATCTTACAATAATTTTTCGAAACTATCGATAAATTAAGAAAAATCATTGAGTTTCACTGTTATGTAAGCTTTGTTCCGAATGCTAAACACTATACAATAACTTTGTTGCACTATATAAAAAAGGTCGATATAAGTAAAAGCAAAACCCTCGTGATAGTCTACAAGTGTCAAGTAAAAACCGTAGATGTCAAAATAGTATATACGTACCTAATATTTGATCTGGTAACTTCGAGAACCTTAATGTTTCCTCGTAGTTTTGTTATAGTATGTAATTTGACTTTTTCTCCTTATTTTGTAATTGTAATTGTTTTTAATTGTTATTGTAATTTCTGTGTTGCTTATTGCTCTTAAATTTTTTCTTAATAGACAATCCAGTGTTTAGTCTGTTCTTCGTAACATTATTGATAAGTATCCTAAAGTAAAGTAAGTATCCTAAAGTAAAGTCACCGTAGTCTAGTAGGTAGTGTGTTGGCTTATTAGACGAAAGGCTAGGGTTCGAATCCCCGGTCAGACATTAAAAACGGAATATGAAAAAAATATTTCTTCGGCAGCTTCCTCTCAGCAGATTTTTGGCAAAAACTCTGAGAGTAAATAAAATTGCCATGAAAAGTTTCTCAAAAAAATCTGTTGTTCGGAGTCGACTTCAAACTGTAGGTCCCGCCACTTATGTATAAAATCAACATACACAACATAAGTGGTGTAAGAAGCTAGGTCGTAATCCTGACTGAAGGGTTGTAATGGCCAATTATGTATGTATGTGTGTATCCTAAAGTAAATTTCCTTTTTTTGCAATAATACTCTAGGTACGGAATTGGGACTTTTTCTAATTTCTAACGTACTTTTTAATTTACCATCTCTCTCTCTCTCTCTCTCAACAAGATATTAAACTCACCTCACTTTCTCTCTTACTTTATGTCTCTTAAACAATTCTCTCTTAATTTTGTTTTCAGGTTTGAAACACTTTTAAATATTGTATTTAAATTTAATTATTTTAACAAGAAAACAATTTTATTTTAAACATTATAATTATCTTTAAATTGTATTGTAAAAAATATGGCATGCTAAAAGCCATCCATTAAACTTCTTTGTTGTAAGTCCTTCAAAAATCCCCAATTGTTATGCGTCACTCTCGGAAGTTGTTGGCGTTTTATTTGCGCCCATAATCCTTAAGTTCATTAAAAATTGATTTTACTTGTGGTATTGGAAATCCCCGACTGTGATTTTAAGTATAAATCACTACAACGTAGGTCTTAATGTGGTACTTTTCAAGGTGAACCCTATGCTATGCTGGGGTCATAAATATAAAATTTTAAATTGCATTTTCTGTAAAATGTCACATTCTCTATAATCAAAGAAGAAAATGAAGAAGAAAGAAACGAATATAAATTATAAAAAATATTTTTAATAAATTGATACAGAATGCGGTGAATGATGAGATCAATAACGATACACGAGCTGATCGTCGTATACTTTCAACTTTTTTCTCTTGTGTTTAAATCATCGGCACAAGTATTTAGAAAATGTTTGTATGTGCACTTGTAATTAATATTTTAAAACTTAATTGTTGTCAATACCCTACATTCATTAGTTGATATTTTAAACGGAAGAAAAGTTATAATTTTGTGAAAAAATTCCAACAAATTTGTGCAATTTAAACTTGTGCTGTTGTAGTTCTGTGTTCGTACATTTAGCAGTTGATTTATGGAACTCAGTCCAATAGAATCATCCTATAAATGTGGGTCTATATGGTCCAATAAATAAGTTTTTTTTTCTCTAAATTGGTTTCCTTCGTTTATCACTTATTTCCAGATTGCCTAGTCGACTGGTAACAAACGTCAAAGACTTATTCCATTAGGCAAATCGAAATTATTTCTCTGGGTATTTATCGGAAGTCATTTAATCAACGCAATTTCGGTTTAATGTCCTCTTAGAGACTGTTGTATTGGCGTCGAACCTGTTTGACACCATAGAGGAATATGGGCGAATTCCCAACACTCGGCTCATATGAGTTTGACTCGGTTGGCCAAGCCAAATCAACTGAACATGGGGAATAAAATCACCCTCAATCGAATTGCCTATCATGTAAGAATTTACGGCAATGGATAGATGAACTTGCCAGGAAAGACTCTTTCACGTCGTTGTTAGGGCCAGAACTTTTCTTTGGGGTTGAAAGAGAAGTTTGTAAGAGTTTAGTCTTCTCAAGCGCAATTAGTTTGAGACAATTGCAACCTTTGCTAGGACATTATGTGACTATCTATCCAGAAATAGCCTGAAGATAACAACCGATTTTGTAACAGGCAAGATGGACTCTACACTTGTTCAGAATGGGGATCGCTTCAGGCTCATTTTATAAATTCTGAGATAAGGCAAACGGTATATATTCATCTCAGAAGGCAATACATGTACTAGTCAGGAGGTTATCCTTACTAATACCGAACAGCGTTCTAAAGTTCATCAGAATTGGAACAGGTATTACAATTAAGATCGAGGGCAATTCAATAAATCATATGGGCGTAGTACTCCAGCGCATCTACACGATATTTTCACGTTTTGATAGAAAACAGCCGTTATGGTTCGGGACTTCAAGGAGGTACTATGCACTATAAGGCTTTCTAACTTGTTCCATATTGGCTAAGTTATGATCAAGTCGACTGTAAGATAAATTTGGGCAATATTAAGATACACAAATGACTTGGTAGCCTTATAAATCCATTATATGCAGGACCTCGAGTCTTTGTCAGTTTCATTATCTACTCTATGGTCGTTTAACTCGAACGTTAAATCGAACTCGGGTAATAATATTGAATCTACGCATAATCAAATAAACGGCCAGACTGCTTAGCTAACAGAGGGGTTCAAAGCTAATTCAAAGCTAAGGGAAGAGTATTTCTTTGGCAATATTTGGACTAATTTATGCAGAAAAGTTATTTGTGGATTTGAATTAAATTTCAACGGCTAGCTCAGGCAAAAATTACAAATTAAGAAAAGTGTGAAGTACTAGTCGCCGTAGTCTAGTAGGTAGTTTGTTGGCCTATTAGACGTAAGGCCACGGTTCAAACCCCAGGTCAGATATCAAAACGGAAATATGAAAAAAAATATTTCTTCGGTGACTTCCTCTCAGCAGATTACTGGCAAAAACAATATGAAAGTAAATAAAATTGCCATGAAAGGCTTCTTTAGACTGTAGGTCAGCACACAACACAAGTGGTGTGAGAAATTAGATCTACAAACCTGACTTAAGAGTTATAATGACCAATTATGTTAAATATGTATGTGAATCAGTTTAAAAAAGGCAGTAAAAATTTGTACAACTCATGTCGTTGCGAGTTCTGTGAATCACACGACAAGTGCTATGTAAGTGAACAACCTGTGGCTTGTACGTCTAAGTTCCTCTTATCTTATATATTGGCTTAGAAATAATTATCACTTAATACATACGATTATTGCACTAAGCTTAGGCATTTTGCATTTGAAAATTCAATTCACTTTTATTTGACATTAGCTGTTGGCTGCTACAAACTTGCTTTCAAACGAATTAAGAAAAATTGACAGTTTTTTTTTTTATTACGGCAGTTGTTACACTACAAGCTAAGCGAGCTGGTTTGAGCTAATGTTTGTAATGCAATACAAAATAATGATAATCTTAATCAGCGTAACTGCTGAAGAAGGAATTCTTTGACTTGTAATTAGTCAAACAATAAAACTAAACTTTGTTAAGATAAGAAAATAGAAGTAATGAACAGGCATTCCTTGAATAGAAAAACTTTATCAAAATAAGCTTAGAAGGAAGAAAAAATACTGTAGGGAGTACTTAGTACCACTTATGCCGATTATATTCAGCGATTTTTTCGTATATAAGAAAATATAAACAAATTACAAAATACCTCCGTTTAAACGATAATATACGAATAAATAAATAAATATTAGAAACTATTTAATTAGATTAATGATAACAATATGTGTACCTTCCAATTCCTAACCTACAAAAAAAATATTCTTCAAAATGCTGATAAGATGCTGTACGTGTATTGCACGTGTAAAACCTTTAAAGTAGTTGGCTGCTCTACTTTTTTTTCTTTGTTTTTGTTTTTGTTTTTTTTTTTGCGGTTTTTCCATTTACATGCAATAATTCCTCACATTAATTACAATCTATATTCGACATTCCGTAAATATTTAGAACAAATATCGTTTAATTGTATCGTGTATCCATAAATCTATTTAGGATCGATTTATGTGGCATTTAAAAGAAAATTATCCCCCTTCACAAGTTTTAATTGTAAAAGCAATCTCATTGTTTTTAGTATAAAAATTTACACCGTTTCCAACGAAGGAAGAATAAAAGGAAGTTTAAAAACATTTGAATACGATCTAAGGAATAATGTGGAAATTATTGTGCCTTAAAAAGTTTTTTCGGATTTTAGACTGTCTAAACAGATTTAAAGTCCAGGAAATTAAACTGCACTCTACGCTTTAGTTAAGAATCCAAAGGGCACTAGTAAGCCAACCCGAGGAGAGATACGTAGACGATACGTGTTAACGGAATTATACAGAACAAAAATTCTGCATTCTTTGCATGCATGCGATCCAAGCCTATTCGTTTAAATTTACCAAATTTAAATACCAATTCTATGAACAATTTCTGGACGCAACAATTAGTTTTCAGAATTGATTCTTTAAATGATCAAATTTTTGAATTGCAACATGTATACAAAGTCCATACACACAATCGACATTGTTTGACACATACATACATAAGTGGTCATTGTAACCCTTTAGCAAGGATTACGACCTAACTTCTTACACCAGTGATGTCGTATATATTAATTTTATATATGAGTGTCGGGATCTACAGTCTAAAGTCGACTCCGAATGACAATTTATTTTATCAAAGAGTCCTTTTTCATATTTCGTTTTATTGAAGCTGTCTGACGTGGGAATTGAACCTTAACCTCACGTCTACCTTCAAGGCTATCTTGCTTCAAATAGTTGACCTAGTCCTCTTGCAACGTCCATGCTGCTTATGTATCAATCTTTCTAGTTTTCTTAACGATTTCAATGCCTTTTTTTACTAGTCGACCAGAGCGAAGTGTCATATTTAAGGTCAAAGTTGTTGCTGCTTTTCTAATTACAGTATCGTCTCCATAATGGGCGACATTATTAGAGAGCTAGACCTGAATCAATGTAGTCATATTCTGTCTCTGTTAGGTTGGGTTATTGGGCAGAAGTATTTATTGAACGTTTACATAGCCTTGTCTTTATTGCCTTAATCACCTGGGATGTGATGGGAAGTGTTCCAATTAACTATTTGAATGGGATCATCAGCGATAGGAATGCGGAGAGATTTCGTTTACTGCTGAAGATATTGTAAATCGGTTACGGAGCATAAGAGTACTATCCAACATATTTGCCAGTTACCATTTCTGGCTAGATGCAGATAGTCCAACGATGTTCTCACTACTAGCCAGATCGTATACTAAGGGCCATTATAACAACTTGCCGTTAAAGTTGGGTTTAATTAAAGGTTACTTTAGCTAAAGTGAACTTTAAAGTCACCTTTAACTTTAGCTAAAGTGAACTTTAAAGTCACCTTTAACTTCTTTTCGTTATTACAACCTACAGATAAAATAAAAAAAATAAAATTTCAAAAATGTGACAATGCCGGAGCAATGTCGATAACACTGCCCAATTAAGCAAGTTTTTTTTAAACGCAGTGGCAACTACGAGCACTAAATTGCTTCATGTGTTTACAATAAGCTTTAATTTAACAAAACTGTCACTCTGTTGTATATTATACTTGATCTAGATTCGACTTTATTTCAGTTAGATAAGTTGATAATTTAGGATTTATAAAAGAAAAAGAACCAGAACAAAATATAAACTTTATGCAACTACGATATATAGTGTAAGAAAGCCACGTGCACGCCGGTAAAAGTTTGCCAAAAAAATTTTGAAAATTTTTTATTATTGCATTGGAAATGGTGTAGGTGTACTTAGTAAAAATTTAGAGAATTTTGCTTTCTAAATGAATTTTCTGCTAATTATTATTATTAAATATTTAAAATTGCTTTTTTTTTCAAGCAAAACGTGCATGACAAACACATTTTTTTTAAATTAATTTCGTTTTTATTGTTTTCAAAAGACGATTAATTAAATTCTACTTCGTATAGAAATCACCTCTTGACCGGAAGTTTTTTTTTTGTTTTATTTATTCTCTCATTTACAATGATTTATTTTGTTTTTTTTTTTTTTTGCTATTTGTAATCTGTTTTAGCCATATACTACAAGACCACTTTTTATGTTTTCTTAATTCATGAGATAATTTCATGTGATAAGTAAACTTAATTTTTTTTGCTTTTTTTTTTTGTTGTTGTTGTTGTTATTGCAATTTTGCAATTAAATATCGTATGAATAAATGCATTTTTTTTAAATTATTTTTAATTTCTTTTTTTTTTTTAATAACAATTCTTAGAAGAAAATTTAAAAGTAAACGTCGTTCAAGATAGAAAACAAAAACAAAAACAAAATGGCTGCTAAATATAGTTGTATTAGCAATTGTTTTACTTGTTTTTCTGTTGTTGTATTTTAACAATAATTTACACCTAATAAACGCCAAATTGTTTGATAAAATTGAACGGCATGTTACGACGTTATTGTTTCAATTAATAACATGAGATTTATTTGAAATTATCCGCAATGATATTACAATTCCGACAACAATGCATATTTGCATTCAATTGAATATGACATGTGTTGCGAGACTTACTGCACTTAATTGGCCATTAAATGTCTTTAGTTAGGATAACAACCTAGCTTCTCGCAACATCCATGTTGTGTATGTTAGTTTTATTCTAATTCTTGCATTCTGAGCGAAAGTTTGTAAAGCGTTTGAAATCGCCATAGTCTAGTAGGTAGTGTATTGGCTTATTAGACGTGAGGCCACGGTTCAAACCCTAGGTCACACATCAAAACGAAAATATGATCAAATATTTCTTCGGCAGCTTCCTCGCAGCAGTTTTCTGGCAAAAACAATCCGAGAGTAAATAAAATGGCCATGAAAGGTTTCTTAAAAATCTGTAGGTCCCACTTCCACCGCTCATGTATAAAATTAACACACACACACAACACAAGTGGTGTGGGAAGTTAGGTTGTAATCCCACCTAAAGGGTTGTAACGATCAAATATGTATGTTTGTACAACATTATTGAACCATAGGCTCAAATTCGTTCATTCGTTCATTTAATTCTAGTAGAGTAGAAAGGGGGAGTAGTGTTATTGGCCATAATATACGATTTGAATTGGTTTTCATACGATTACCGAATTTATAATGATATATGTGTACCAAAGGCCACAGTTTACTTACTTTCTTTATTGGTCATTACAACCGTTTAGTCAGGATTACGGCCTATTTTCTCACACCACCGATGTTGTGTGTTTTAATTTTATACATGAACGGAGGGATCTAAAATTTAAAATCGACAATGAATGACAGACTTTTGAGAAACATTTCATGGAAGTTTTATTTTCTTTCAGAGTTTTTACAGAAGACTGCTGAGAGCAAGTCGCCGCAAAATATTTTTTCATATTTTCGTTTTGTTCGAAATGTCTGAGCTGAGGTTTGAATCATGGACTCCAGTCTAATCAATTAAATTAAAATGTTTTATTTCCAACTTCGAAGATTGATTCTGAGGAGTAATGCTATACAATAGGACAAAGCTATCAATGGCACTACTCTGGCTTAAATGGAAGCTAAAGGACCATAAATGGCTGTTCCGGTTTTAAGGAGCAGAACTAATGCTGCGAATTCTTTTCGTTTTAATAGTTCTGAAACCTTAATATGTACTTTAAGTAATCGCAAATGTGATCATTACCGTCTTTATTGGTTTTTAATGTTGCAGCTTCAATTTTTTAATGGCAGCCAACTCGCATTACAACATAATACCTGAGCCACCTTGTATGTAAAGCACTGGATTATGGTAGAATTATAGATTCTTTTATTTTTTTAACATCATGTTAATATTTATTTCTTATTGTCTAGTTAAATTTAATTTTCAGTGGAAATAACAGTCAAGTTTTAATTCACTTCGGGGTTAAAGGTCATTTTAAGTTATTTTTCGTTTTATTGTACTGCAATATTTAAAGAAATTTCCAAACAAGTAATTACCAATAGACGTCAATAAACTTTTATTAATTTTCTCCCTCTCTCCCCTTTGCTTCTCGCTCTTCTTAGATGCTTCCTTGTTTATTTGAAAATACTGCATTATCATCGTCGGTAATAATTATTTAAATTATTTTATTTTTTTCTTTTTATTTCCATTTACACATGAATTATTTTATGATCGTTTGTTATTGTTAAAAACAACAACAACACCAATAAATAAATTTTTTTCCAAGTAATTAAGTAAAAATAGATTAAAAAAAAAAACAAAATAAAATACACAGTCTTTAAAAGAATATTTAAATAATAATTGTTTCGCTCACAGTGTCTATAACTATAAATACAACATTATTGTCTGTTTAATTAACAAAAAAAAAACAAAACAAAAAATAAAATTGTTTATAAAATAAGTTTATAAAAAACCAGCAGGGTTCCTTTCAGTCATTATTTTAATTAAAATTTTATATTCTTTGCTTAAACATTTAGACACTTTTTCATGTCATCATAGAAGAGACGTTATTTTTTTTACTGAGTTAAACACGGTTTCTAGAACATTTTATCGAAATATTTTCGAAATTATTTGTTTCAGAATATTCACCCACTTCTATAACTTATCGATTTTGAACACTGAACAATATTTACAGAGGCCACTTAAACAGGTGATTATTTATTATTGCCTTTTCACCATAGTCTGTCTGGTAGTTGGTGCTTTGTCCAAAACCTAGCTCAGGCATCTCAAACAAAACGAAATAAAAAAGTCGTGACACTCATAGCTGCTAAGAATACAATCTTAAATGTGTTTTACAAATTCTAGAGATTTAATTGCCGCTTTACGATCCGTAAATATGTGTATACCCATACTCAGTACACTCTGATTCTGGACTAGAGCAGCGGCCATAACTTCCACTAATCTGGCAAAACAAAAGAGAATTGAAGGTTCAACAGTTCCGACAAGATTCCACATACAACTTTGTTGTGTGGTCTGGATCTCTCTGTGAATAATATCACACGATATTTTCTAAGAGATGTAAAGCATTGTCATAAAGGATCTATGGCCTGCATCTATCACGCTTCTGCTAAATCTTATTTACTTCCACTGTCATTATTCTGCTTATCGATAAGCAAACCAATATTCCTTGTAAGCTATGAGATTAATAATTTCCAAAGACGGTTCTTAGAGACGGTTCTTAGAGAAATCGGTTCCAGTTCCAGTTGACATTAGAGCGAGCGGTTCTTTTAAATTTCTTTTCCTTATTGTTTTCTATTTCTTATTATCCTTTTTCGTTTATTATTATTTTCTTATTACTTCATGCTGTAGCTGGTCCTAGGATTGTAGGGTTACCATTTGTCGTTGAAACAAAGGCCTGTGCAATATGTTGGCTTATTGTATAATTTACTGGTGAGGAACTTTGTTGATGATGGCATCCTTTTTAGTGGAGTCAGAGATCACAATATTCCTTATGATATTATTTGTATGGGGATTGAGACATTTGAATTTTTCAAATACGAAAACCCTAACGAAAATGTTTCGTCTTTCTCCAGTTGAAGACTGGATTACATGGGTTTGTAGTCTCGAACTTTAGCCAGTGCATTATGTCACATCTATTGTGTGCATTAGAACTTTTTTATGGTTCGGACTAAATCAAGCCCAGGTTGTAGAATTGATTCAAACAGTTTTTAGTAAACTAAGCTTGAGTTAAATAAGGTTAAGATTACTCAACAGTTCAGTACTGCTCTGATATATTTCGAGTTTCTTTGGAATTTAGGGGTATTACAGTGCAATAAAATCGCTTCTGTTATTAGAAATATATTCTGTGGCACTAGTTGTTCTTTATTTTTTCAATTGAAATTACTGAAGATTTTGATTTTTTTTTTCGCAAAAGATTAAAATTTTTACTCTAAGGCTAATTATATCAAAGAGTTTCGATCTCCTGATTTATTTAGCAAAATGCGTTTCCCGTCAAATTAAAATAGATCGTAGTATAATCAAGTTTTTCGGATTTCATTTGAATAGATTTTTTAACGTCCTTATAACTATTATTGTCGTTATTATTATAAGTTATATGTTGTTTTTATTAATTTAATCTCAATTTGTTTTTTTCGAAAAAGTTAGAATAACTTTTATACTCAAACTGACATCCAATAAATGATGTTTTTGGCGGCAAAATTTATAAAATTTTTTGAATGATGATTTCACAGCAATTAAGACGGCGGCTTTTATGAAAGATATCGAAAAATATTTGCAGCTGCTATTTCATATCTTAAAACAATTTTTTTTCGGATTTGCTTGCAATTTTTTAAAAAAGTTATGGTGAAATGAAAATTGAAACTTCGCTTTTCCATCTAGAATTGTATTGTTGGACGCATTTTATGATAAGTCTTTCTATAATCTTGTATTGACTTCCTTATTACAATTGAAACATCGGGAATAAGTTGAATTTCTCATGATCATAATAAATAATATGCCACCAACACTCAGTAGATGAACCCTGTCCATCCAGTGCATTAATTATGTTGCCAGTAGAAAAATAAATTATGGAAGGCGGCAGTAAAGAAAAAGAAATAATTTTTGTAAACTTAAAATTCAAACATGATGATGATTAAAATTGAATTTAAATTAACATCCGAAGAAAGCATATTTTATATGCCAGAAGTGCTACTAAGAAACGAATAATTTCCGATTCGATTATAAACGGATATACTGTAAGCGTTCGTTCCTTTAAAGAACACGAAGCTGTCACGATGCTTTTCTCCTTCATTTTCTTTATTTCATTGCTTTGTTTCAGATGAGGTTTACTGTGACAGGTCTGTGGAATTGTGATACGTAAGCCACCTATTGATGTCTTGGAATAACGCCGCCTGTGATAATGTATTGAGTAGTTGCATGGAGAATTATTTTGCTCATTGAGCACAACTCTTTCCCAAGAAATAACGTTGCCTGACGTTTGTAATGATGTTTGTCGTTGATGTTATTCTCTTAGGGGTGGCAGGGGTTGGAACGCATCCTCATCTACCACTGCTAGCTACTCGAAGGTCTGTACGAAGAAAGAATGAGCAGAATTAGTCAACTTATGGAGTAGTATTGTCATTACAACGTCCGGCCACACTTCCTTAATAACCTGGCAAGAATGTATTGCAATTGACCATGAAGTTGTAATACAAAAACAAAATTTCTCTTAAACAAACTTCAACTTGGCAAAAAGCATCAGCTGAAGCCTATTGAGAGCTACAAGTAGTTACTGTAGTAGTTTCAATGAAATGGATTTCGATGTTCGATGGCTAATCTAAGTTAAATAAGTAAGTTGATGTAGTATTTGGGAATCGCAGATAAATTTCTACTGCGTTTAAGGCCTTTTTTGACAAAAAAAATCAATTTAACTCTTCGCTTTCTTTTACTATTACGAGCCTATTTTTTAGCGCGTTCTATGGCATTTTATTAAGATAAAAAAAATTTTATATTTTAAGAGCAACTTTAAAGAGAATTTATATTAAGCTTAACTGAGTTAAAGTCTCTCATTTTTGTTTTCAAAAGAGAAACTGCGAAGCGTAAAGAATTGCTCAAAATGACAAATAAAAAAATTAAATCGTGATTGAAAAGTATCGGCAAACAAATCTTATGAAGCCAAAGCTTTTTTTTGCTGGGTGTGTTTTAATAAACACAACTTAAAACCTATTCTACACACAACATGTTTGATATCAAAAGCGGAGCGGCTTAAAGATACAGGCATGGCCTTAGGATACAACATGATTGTTTGTTGGTTTGTTTGTTTTTGGTAAACGAGAATAAATGCATATTTAGTTGAGGTTGGATGTCCGAATGGATCTTATGGACTACTTTATGTAGAGTAAATATTTTTGTAAACAATCTAAAATTGCTGCTGCAAAAAAAAAAAAAGAATTGAAAAAAAACCATACGATATAATTTAATACAAGAACTAGTTTTTGTTTATGTTTTAAAAAACAAAAACAAATTTAAACAAAAAAAAAGCAATGTAAGAGCAAAAGAGTGAAAAAAAAGAGGAAAATCAAGAGAGTTTAAGTATTGTAGCTGTGAGCTCTGAGTTCAAACTCAAATTGTATTTCTGAAATACAAAGTTTTTGTTGTTTTTACCCTCGCGCTTGTTTTTGAAAAAAAAATGTTTCTTTCTTTGTTTAAATAACTATGCAGTTTAAGCTCAAGAAACTATTTGCTCAACAGAGTTCGATCATTGAAGAGCGGTGATTAGCGTGATTTTTTTTAATTCGAAAAAATTTTTTTTTCTTACATTGTGCTTGTGTGTAATTAAATGTTTTTTTTTACTGGCAATATTTGAAATTTAAGAAAAAAAATTAATTAAATTTAATTAAAAATAATTATGCTGAATATTTAAGAAAAAATTTAAGAAAAAAAAATTTTTTTTCTTTTCAAAAATAATTTGAAAATTTTAAAAGTTGCATAATTAAAGTAAATTAAGGCAGATTTTTTTTTAAAAAATTTAGAAACAAAAAAAAAAAGTGAAAAAAGATCTAAAAAATCTGGTTATGCGACTAGTACGAATGGTCGTCAGTCGTTCGTTTTGTCGGTGACTATCACGGTAGACATTTCGGGGTTTCTGTAACGTTCATTACATGATCTCGGGTTATTTAATCCTGTAGCAACAAACAAATCTTGGCCGACTGGACGTGGTAACGTAACGTCGTGCAATTGACATCTTAACAGCAGCCAGCCATCAGCAAACGCATCTTAAGAAGACAAAGAAAAAAATTTAAAAAAAAAAATTTTTTTTTTAAAAATCGCAACTTGCATTGTGCAACCCATGATTGGTTCGTTTATTCATTCGTTTCGAGTACAAAGTCTATACGAGAAGCGTGTTAATGTGTATGTGTGTGTGTGTGTGTTATATTTGCAGTTTAAGTGGCAATAACACGACAGCATTTAAAGCTGCAAGCCAAATATCCAAATATTAGTATTGGCCATACCATCCATAGCACAAATAGTACTACTACTACTACTGCCAATAGTTGTAGTAGCAGCAAGCAGCAGTAGCATTAGCTGCAGTAGTAGTAGACAATTGCTTTTGCCAATAGCACAAATATATAAGAAAAGAAAAGAAGAAGAAGAAGAAGAAAAATATCATAGATTGCACAATTCTTAACAGAAAAAACCAAATCAAACAAAATAGCAAATAAAAAAAAAAGCAAAAAGGCATACAATACAAAATAAAATAGCAACAAAAAAAATATTTTTTTAATTCAATGTGTTAAAAGTGCAGTTTGTTATTACAATTGAATTGTTGTTGCCAGTGTATTAGTGTGTGTTTTAAAATACAGAAATACTTGTTAAATGATGGTGTGGTTTCTTAGTCAAATACCAACTGGCAAGAAAATGCCAAAAAGTTGCTAAGAAAGATTTAAAGTTGGCTCTAAACCAGGCCTTTGGTTTTAGCACTCTCACGCAGAGAGTAGCTAAACCAAATTGGCTGATGGTTTATTAACATTTTTTCTTAAAAAGAAAAAAAAACCAAAACGAAAAGCAAAAGAAATAAAAAAAGCAACACCAACAACAACTAAATTATTGCTTAAATTTAATAACAAAAAAATATTGATTTTTTTGACCCAGTTTCAAAAAAACAGCAACAACAATAAAAAAAAACAAAACAAAACAAAAATCAAATAATAACTTTTGTTTTTTTTTTATAAATTTTTCTTTATTTTTCTTCCCCTGCCTGTGTTAAATAAAAACCGCCAAAATTGCTGTGCTACTGTGTTCCAGAATTATGGGGTACATAATGCGGCGCTTTCTGCGTACGGCCATGATCGTGTTCAGTTGGTTCGTTGTACCCTATAGTCGTTTCACCAACATCAAAGTGAACCGTAAAAAGCTGCCGCCCATTAAATCGCATCTATTGGAAATACCCGCCGTTGATCTTGCCAAAATGATAAGAACCAGAAAGGTAAGTTTCTACTCAAATTTTTTACTCTCTCTCTCTCTCTCTTTTAGTCTCTTAAAAATCCTTAAAAAATCCCCTTTAAATCTAAAAAAAATCTTTATTTTAAGACAGTTTTTTAAAGTTTAATTTTGAAGTTTTTTTTTTTCTTTGTATTGGGATTTACCAGAAGCAAATTTTTGTTCAATCGTTTTTCAGGTTATTTATGTAATCTGGTGCATAAACATATAATTTTCAACAAAATCAAGGAGGCTTAAGCAATAATTAAAAATCAATATCGTTTATATTATTTCCATATTTGAAAAGATAAGATTTTAAGATAATTTTTCAATTTTTTTTTTTTGAAAATTTTTAAATAACTTTGGATGACTATGTCACTATGACCTGAACTAATGGCTAGGGACTATAAGCACAATAAATTTTAAATTAAAAATTTTTTTTAATTAATTCAACAAACTTAAATGTTTGACTTCAACTAGTATTTCTAACGAAATCAATACGATCTTTTTTTTGGCAAGTTCAACTAGAGGTTACAGGGAATAAGAGACCAAGAATCTACACTGCGCCAGGCAAGAGTTGATCACTAATAGAAGAGTAGAACAATGACACTCGACTATAAAGAACTTAACCAATGAGGGCTCTGCCTGATAAATACGGTTCCATACAGGCCAAAGGTTTGATTATGGATTATGGTACCACCACATAAGCTAAGATTTAACTTAGAAAGCATCCTATATCTCTCGCCTATTAGACAATCTTTATTTTGGCAAATTCAACCTAGAGATGACAGGAAATGAGAGACGAAGAATCTCTATTGTGCCAGGCAAATGTTAATCTTTGATAGAAGACTAGAACAATAACAATCGACTAAATGGAACTTAACAAAAGGAGTTTTGAATTCTGAACTCTTGTCTAGAAATCTTAAACTTTTCAAGAAATCCATAAAGCTGCTTACGCTTTAACATTTCGACTATATTATCGTTATGGTCTGCAGGATTTCTTTCCTTTTTCGTAGTGTTTCTTTAATCATTGGAATGAAATGAAAATTTAGTTGATGGTTAGGATCCCGGTATCGTTAGTGATCACAATTATTACAATGAGCTCCAGAGTTATTTTTCTTCATTGGGATATTATACACGTCCTTGGCAACCCAGGATGATAACACCATGTTCAATCAAAAATGGAATTATGACCTTAGATGACCTCTCCATCACTAAGGTTTATTCTCTCTTTTTACAATATATTTTAAAATATATCCCTGGCGCCCTTAAAAATTATTTTGAGTTGTAACTCAGACAGAAATAAGCCGTTTAAGTCCTTCTAGGATGAACTTTATTCTAATTGACATCAAAATTCGATACGTTTTTGCAAGTAGTAGTAACTGCTCTTTGACCACAGATTCTTGGTACATTTGGAAGCATTTATATGCCCAATATTACTGAGCAATCAAATAGACAGGTCTTTGGCTATATTTTGGCTCTAAATCTGTCTTCCAGAGATGAGTGGTAGGCTAAATGTTAATTTAATAGATATAGATGGCCAGAAAATGGATACCTATTAACGAGCCTATTGACTTCTAAATTGGTCTGGATGCTCGGATATTGCTTCGAAGCAAAATTGTTGCATAATCTGGTCTTAGCTATTTTTTTATTATATTGGAATAGTGTCCTCCATACGTTTTATTGTTACTTGTACAGCAACATTAGGCTATGTTTACTCTAAGCGTAGACTAGCTTTTTATACAGAGTGACAGAGTTGTATTTGTAGCACTATGATAGAAATTTTCAAATGCAGTAACTAAGTAAATCTGCAGATAATGGAAACTGTGTTAACTAATCATTATCATTTGCACAAATCGTCAAATATCTATGATCTAAAGAGATCATTGGAGAACAATGATGATTTTAAGCAATGAAAGACATTGCAAACATTTTTAAAATTATTGGTGATCCCGGCCTTTTCCAATATTAGTGTTTTAATGTATGAAATATCAAAGTAAGAAGAAATAAATTCTTACTAGGATTGTTTAAGCGGTTTTATCTCATTTGTCATTTCAAAAGTATTGGAATTTTTCTAGAAGTGGGCACAATAATGGCTTTCAATGGCATCCAATTCTAGAACTACAAAGTACAGGCCTAAAATTGCTTTTCCTTATTGCCTTGCCGTGCTCAACGACAGAATTTCTTTTTGTTTTTCTTTCGTTATTTTGTTTTTTTTTTCTTTCTTTTTAAATTTTATCTTCTATTAGAATTGATTATTTCTAATAAATTTGCTATAAAATCAATTGACAATAACGTGCTCGCCTTAATTAAATGTTTTATATGCCAACACTAACAATAATAACAGAAAAAAAAAACAACAATAAATAATAAAAAATTATTCCATAAAAAAACAATAACAAAAAAAACAAAAAAACAATAACAATTTTCCATTCCTATTGACAAACACTTCGTTGTGCATAAAAATATTTCTTAATTATTGGCTGCATAACAGATATAACAGATATCGTATACGTATGTATGTAGTAGATATGTACGAATGCCGAGTACGAGTACGAATTCAATAAAAAATTATTTCTTTTAAATTTATTTTTTTATGGAAAAATTTATGTTTTTATTTGAAATTATTTTCTTTTTTTTATAATCTTGATAGAGAGTGAGTAAGTAAGAGTGAGTGAATGAGTTTATCATCAATAAATTACAATAACGGTTGATAGAAAAAAAAATTCCACAATAAAACTTTACAAAGTAATTGTTAGAACGTTGAGGAATTTTATTAGAAAACGAAAAAAAAAAATAAAAAATAAAAACATATTCAAAGTGTGATTCCAACAATAAAACAAAAGAGAAAAAAAATTAAAAAAAAAACAAAAACAAAAATTTTTTCATCAAAACTCTCTACGCGGTTTTTATTCACATTTTTTAAACTAATAACAGATGGAGCGGCAAACTATCCTTCAAAGTTAAGTGGCGTAGATACAATGACAGATTTGCTTGAACGCTTTTTTCTGCCTCCAGAAGATGCCTCAAAATTAGTATCGTAATGAAGAGTTGGCCACCATTTTGTTAGAAATGAAAAATATCCGTCAAATGCCTAGCGTAACATTAGTGCTGATTTACTAGTATTTTGAGTTCTTGCTTGTTCTTTAAGTTAACATTCAAAAATACAATATTTTACAAGCTTCAAAGGAGGAAGACTATACATCAGACTGCCTCCAAACTTTGTGTCTGTCCGAGCTGTGTAAGCCATATCTATCCCTAACAGTTACTGTTTACGATTACAGTGGTTTCATTGACGTTTAAATTCGATAAAATTTAAAAAGGTGTTGATTTCGTTCTTGAAGTCGCCGTAGTCTAGTGGGGTAGTGTATTGGCTTATTAGACGAAAGACCAGGGTTCGAGTACCCGGTCAGACATCAAAACGAAGGTGTGAAAAAAATATTTCTTCGGAGGCTTACTCTCAACAGATTTCTGGCAAAAACTCTAAAAGTAAATAAAATTGCCATGAAAACGTTTCTCAAAAAAATCTGTCGTTCGGATTCGACTCTAAACTGTAGGTCCCAGTCACTCATGTATAAAATTAACACACACAACATAAGTAGTGTGAGAAGCTAGACCGTAATCCTGATTGAAGGGTTGTAATGGCCAATATGTTGCTATGACCTTTTCGCATCAAGTAGGCAAGGTAGCTGTTAGATCAAGGATTCTAAAACAGGTTTCCCTAAAGTCGGCCGTTAATTGGGACCGAAGATATAGGCAACGAAGCTATCTGATTTCTTCTAATAAGCAAACAAAGTGTTCTATATAAATCGTTCAAAATCGGATGAAAATGAAGTTGTAGGGGAAATGTATCTAGTGGGCTGGTATTAAGGATTTCAAAACAGTTTTCCTTAGGGTTGAGCTTTAAGTCGATCCGTATTTATATGCGGCGAAAATTGGTCAAAATAGGATGAATTTTGATATTGTAGGGAAATGAACTTAAAAATTTTAATAATTCTCATTGAGTTAACATGTATTTATATATAGAGGATCCAACAAAATGTTGGATTTCTTCGGAAGTTGTAATTTCTTTGGTAGACAACTTGTATTTTTTAGTCGATGACTTGCATTTTTTTGTTGATGACTTGCATTTTTTGGTAGATGACTTGTATTTTCTGGTCAACGACTTGCATTTTGAAATTCCTAAGAACACAGGGCTGTTTCTACTACTTTT
This sequence comes from Sarcophaga bullata, assembly GCA_005959815.1. Classification (NCBI taxonomy): domain Eukaryota; kingdom Metazoa; phylum Arthropoda; class Insecta; order Diptera; family Sarcophagidae; genus Sarcophaga; species Sarcophaga bullata. The sequence continues at coordinate 32,868 of QOCX01000520.1, forward strand.
GTTTCAATATTCTAAACTTTCATCTGTACTTGCAGTTCAGGTCTTTAAAGGGTTAAACCTAGAAGAACGCATTTAACAAATGCACAAATACAAAAGCAATAAGGGTACCTAAAATCCAAGTTAAACGATAAAGAAAAATAGTTAGAATAAGAATTTTCTTTTTAATAAAAAAATAAAATGAAACATGTTAAGAATATTAAATTTGAAATTGTTTAATTTTTTATATGTTAAAATTAGGCCATTATATTAGTTTAAGCCCACTTGAATAAATTAGTAGCGCAGTTTAATTCATTCATTCAATACGGATGTAAAAAAATAAAATAAAGAAACGCTTTTGTAAACATGAACTCTCTAATGAATATGAAATAATTCTTTGGAAACCGGTAGTTGGTTGATGTTAAAATGTAAACAAAATTTACATTATTTCTATTAAATTTACACACACACACACACACACACACATATATACATACAATTAAAATTTATTTATAAATAAATCATTTTTCAATTTCCATTTTAAATCATAATGGGGGTTAAAAAATACTTTTTTCTTTGCGGTAGAGAGGGGTGGAAAATTTAAAAACTGGAAAATATTGTTTCCAATCCGTTGATTAGCGATCCATAATTTTTATTGCTTTAATTGCATTTCATTTGTTTTCTTCATTCCATACACATAAAACGGGTGAAGCAGAAATCACGTCATTATGTGAATATACAAACATACATGACGTCAAATGTAATTGATGTAGACAAATCAACCATAACCTCTGGAGCTACAGATGTAATTACATAAAGCAGGTAGAATTCGGAGAATTTCTCATGCGAACATATAGTTAAGCGTCTCTCGTAAAGAGTTGTCACGTCACAACAAGTGTTCGACCTCAAGCTACGTGTTCAAAAGAAAATATCGCTGCTGCGGGCCTAGCCAAAAACATCGAAAAGACAAGAGAGAGGTCTACATATTTAGGCATTAGCACACGTTCATTACTAAGAATTTTAGTAAAATTTTGCGACTTTTCTGTACAAATGAAAACAAGTAACAGAGTTTGGTATTAGCACTGGTTAATGTTCAAAATTTTGTTAGTATACGATAGGGCATATGATAGCATTCTATGTATAAGAAATCGTATGAGAGAAATTCAGATACGGAAATGATCAGACATTCGTAGCAATGAAATTGTTAAACTAATAATATGAGGTCTTTAAGGGCCTGAACGCCTTAAAACGAAGAAATTAAAAGGGGGTTCCTGAGAATCCTTTGCTTTCATTTGGGGACCCATTGCAATACTTTTGGTATTTAGCACTGGAGTCTATGGGTGAGTGCTAACCGGTTAGGAAAATCAGTCTACGGGCATCCTGTAGTAAATTATGTGCAAGAAGAGGATGATTTCAGGTTCAAAGTCTCAAAGCCTATGACCGCCAAATGGTGGTGGTAACGGCATACAAAATTTGATGTTTCTGGTGTTCAAAGAATCCTATTGCAATACAGGAATAGATATTGTGTCTTCTAAAAACGAAGAAGTTGCTTTCGTATTCTATATTCCAATCAAAAATGAAACCTATTTCCTCTTAAATGGTAATGCTTGTAAACAAAATTTAACGTTTCTGGGCCACTGGCAACCGTCTTGAAAAACAAGAATAATCGTTTGCTTATAGAGGCTATGTGAGCATAGCAAACAAAAGTTAAAAGAAAGCTAGGCCTTGTCAATGGATAAAGTTTGAAGGCACTAATTTTCGGAATCGTAGGCCGCCTCTTTTTAGGACAAAAGTAGCCGTTGAAATCGGCAGTTCTAGTTGCATTTAAGGTTCATGCTATGGAACTTTTTGAAATTTCGTTCTTACATGCACACATACACACATACATAATTGGTTATTACAATCCTTCAGTCAGTCCACACCACTTATGTGGAGAGTGTTAATTTTATACATGAGTGGCGTGACCTACAGTTTAAAGTCGTCTTCGGACGACGGATTTTTGAGAAACTTTTCATGGCAATTTTATTTATTCTCAGATTGTTTTTGCCAGATATCTGCTGAGAAGAAGTCGCCGAAGAAATATTCATTTCTCATAGTTCGTTTTGTTGGATATATCAGACTTAGGGTTTGAACCTTGGCCTCACATCTTATCAGCCAACATATTACCTTCTAGACTATGGCGATTTCATTCTTAACACAATAAATTGTAAACTTCCCTGGACTTGGAACAAAACATTGATGAAAATTGATGAAAATTGATGGCAATTCTAAAGGTGGTAATTTCATCGATTGATAATCAGTTATCGATTTTAAATAAGTTTTCAAAAAAATGAAGTTTTATTGTAATTTCTACTCAAAATATTATCGAATTCACATTATGATTTTCAATTTCAGCCACCTTGTTTGCTCACATTATTTTCCTTTCCTTTTTTCCAGTGCTCCTAATTGATTTTTATTGAATAAGAAAAAATTTTAAAAACAAAGAAAATATATCTTTGGTGTCTTAATAAATATCTTTTAATGTTATTCCCCGATTTCTTTACAAACATACCTTAATTTTGGGCAATTGCGGTAAAAGTTGGATGTGATGTTGGGTAAACAATTTGCGTGCCAAGTAGTTGAAAACATTGTTTTTCGATAAATCGCTTGTTGTGATTCTTTTTTTTAAATTTATTAGAAATAAAAAAGAAATAGCAGTAGTAATAAACAAAGAAACCGTTAGAAAATGTTCATTAAGTAATTTAAGTAACAAACAATTTCACATAAACCATCCAGTCATCCATTCAGCCAACCATCCATCCGTCCATTCGTTCATTAGCGTTTGATGAAGAAAGCCTGTGTTGCAAACCAATTTAGAAAGAGAGCGATTTTTTTTTCATTTGTTTTAGCCATTTCGTTATATAATTTGTAATTAAAATTCAATTCATTATTATAATCTTATTTATTTAGTTTATTAATACAGGGTGCTTAGATAAATTAAGTTAGTGTCTTTCCTAAAAGAAAAAATGTTTCAAAACGATCACTTTGAATTAAGTTTACTTTAGAAATCAATTTTAATACGTAAGTTCACCGATATTCATGGGGGTTATATACGAGACTCAATACACGTTGTGGCCTTAAGCCCTGGTTAGCCAAACGTCTATGGAACGTACGTTCGTTGTTAACGTATGAAGAGCTATGTAAATGCTTACCGAAATTACATTACGGTCATTTAATCGCTCTTATTGCTTTTCGTTTTCTGAAAACGAAAGTACTTTCCGTGGACGTTTGGCTAACCGGGGCTTTAGAAGCATGGAAGACGCTGAAGGTTTTGCGCGCCCAGTTGAAATCTTTATAACTCTTGATGAAAAGTGCATTGGATTGCAGTTTTGACTGATCATTTGGGTATGAGAAAGCTTTCTGCAATCGTTTGAAAATTTCGATGGATTATTCAACTTTATTCAAGCGCATTGTAGCCAGGGTATTCGAGAACTCTTTCCGTAATGGTATGAAAACTTCGCAGAAGTATTTGGCGTTGTACAACTTCATATCGAATCAGTTTGGCACCGTTTCATAACCTTGAACGAAATGTTAAAAACATAAGAGATCTAACAGCAGATACCTTGGGGCGAGTCGGCGCAAAAGAGGCTAAGTTGGTTTTATCAATCAATAAAGTTAATTTTATGCGAACTTATTGGTTTGATTTAATGGGAATTAGAAAAACTCGACCACATTTGAGCAAAAGGGTGCAAACATGTGTTGTTTCTATCCAGGTCAGACCTCTCCAACAAAACGAAATATGAAAAAATATATTCCTTAGGCGACTTCCGCTCAGAAGATTTTTGGCAAAACTTTTGAGAGCAAATAAAATTGCCTTCAAAGGTTTCATTTGGAGTCGACTTTAAACTGTAGGTACCGCTACTTATGTTTTATGGATTAGTTTTTTTCATATGTGAGAGGCTAGGTGGTAATTTTAACTGAAGGGTTGTAATGACCAATTTTGTTATGTACGTATTGCTCCCTCCACCATTGTACGGCTGTAGGCCCGAAGGTGATCCATCCGTTAGATCGAATTTTGATATACTTTTGCCAACATTTCGTTCGTTATCTTAATGTCACAATGTGGTCTTCCAGGCTTGGAATTACTTTTAATTAAACACGAGAGACCTTATGTTCACCAAGATAATTTCTCCCATTTTAAGTAAAAAACGGGCCAGTAAGCACAGTAAGCAATCCTGTAATCTTTTAACTGTAACCTTGCAATCGTTCTTGCAGAAGTACTGCCCAATGATGCCACACATCACTACTTGGTTCATTGGCAGCTTTTGAACTGCCTTTAGCTGCTACCCATGCCAAATTCACTAATTCTGTTTATTGATATACTAATTGAGCCAAAAATAATGTTTTTTTTTATTATCGTTTAACTGCAACTAAAAAAAAAGAAAAATTAATTTTTATTTCCATGACTAAAATTGTTGTATTTTGTAATGGCTTTTTTGGGCAATTAATAAACAATTAATCAATAGATTAAAAACAAACATAAACATTCTATAGGAAACTTCACAAATACGTCTACTATTATTTAAATGCCATTCAAATGTCTAGAAATCTCGTATTTCTTCCTGAGTAGTAGTAATTATTGGTTTAATTATTTTAAAAAGTTTTCTTAAACATTAAAATTATTGCCAGAAATAAATTAAAATTAATAGAGAGAAAGAGAGAGAGAGAGAGTGTGTGTATGATATTGTACAGCAGCTTTATAGGTTTAGAAAGGAAATGCAAATAAAAATTTCAGTTTGAAATAAAAATTTCTAGAAATTAAAGTGTGAAGACACAAGTTATAAAAAATTTTTTTAATTAAGGTCACTCTTTAAGCTTTCGTTTTTTAACAATTTTTTATTTTTTATTATTATTATTATTATTATTATTATTGTCTAGTATTTGTCAGAGTTGGTGTTTATTATTGCTGATCCATTAATTGTATCACCTTTATGTCCCAAGGGGTCTTACTTATTGCAGTTGAAAATAAAAAAACAATAAACAGAACAACAACTTTAATTGTTACTTGGAAGCAACAAAACAAATTAATTAATTCATGTTGATATTTTTAAATAGAAAACAAAAACAAAAACAAAAACAGCAATTAAAAATAATATATTTTGTTTATAGCGCGCATATTCATTTAAATTGAAATAATTTTTAATTAAAAAAAAATTGCAAATTATTTTTCATAAATTTCCAGAAAAATAATTCAAAAAAAAAAAAATAAAATATTAAAAATTCATAATTTTATACGCAACTCTCAATGTATGTAGGTCTGTAGTATATATCATAGGCAATATTTTAGAAGTGAGTAGTAGAGTTACGTTTACAGTTTCTTCTTTTTTTTTGTGTGGGTTTTTCTGTTTGCCCTGCTCTTCATTGCAAAAAGTAAAAGAAAAAATATGCCGAACATTTAAGTTGAAAAAAAAACGATCTCAAGTTCATTGCTAAAAACAACAAATCTGACATCTTTAAAGTTGTCTATTTGTATTACTGTTGTTTGTTGTTGTTCCGACTGTCATTATAGTATTGTTTATTTTTTCTTTTACCCACCCATTTTCGTATTTAAATAATAAACTTGACATACACTTCCAAACAAATAAACCAGAAAACAAAAAAAAAAACGTCAATTTAAAATGAAGTGATTTACATACATTATGATCGTGTACCCTACAGTTGTCTCTGATGGTACTAAATTACAATACAATTACGATTGGGATCTAGTTCTCTTATGCATCTGCTTTTTTATATTGCTACCGCGGATGGCTTTACCACTGTACCTCATTCGATCGAATCAATTTTCGTGCACTCTTTCGTGTGTATGGGGTCACATCTCGGCTATGGCATCACTACTGTTGTTCTTCAAATGTTCAATTGTCTCTGATTTCTCAGCATAATACTTTTCTTTTATGGCGCCCCACAGAAAAAAATCCAACGGAGTCAAATTGCAGCTTTTTGGCGACCAATTGACATCACTATTTCGGCTAATTAAACGGTCATCAAACGTTTGACGCAATAAAACGATTGTGGCATGGAATGTGTGGCAATTTGCACCATCCTGTTGAAACCAAACATTATTCATATCAATACTGTGATGAGGTGCAAAAAAATAGGTTATCAAGGTGCAATGGTTGCGCCGTCTTCTTTTTTAAAGATGTATGGGCCAATGATGTCTTCTCTCCACAAGCCGCACCTAACAATCACTCCTAATGGGCGCATAGACTTCTGTAAGACCATGTGTGGGTTTTCTGAGTCCCAAATACGGCAATTTTGCTTATTAATGTACCCACCAAAATGAAAATGAGCTTCATCCTAAAAGGTGATTTTTTTTTGCCAAGATTATGCTGTTTCTTGTGGATTGTCATGCGGTTTCAACTCTGGAACCAATTGAACATTGTAAAACGTCATACCAAGATCTTTTCGCAAAATTCGACGTAAACTAGTGCGTGAAATGTTCAGTTCTTGAGAACGATGACGAGTAGTTGATGTTGACGGATTCTCACACACACCCTCAGCCACAGCTTCGATATTTTCGGGTGTACGCACTGTACGAGCATGCTCACGACTTGGCGTATCAACAATGTAACCAGTTTCACGAACTTTATCAATAAGCTTACGTATACTGTTGGTCCTTCTCTGCGACCAAATTTTGTACGATATTTTATTGCAATTTCCGACTAACGTTGCCCGAGTGTATCGGAGATAATGTACTGAATTTTATGACAGAATAGGATGACATAAGTATTAACAGATTGGAAATAACCGATAATTCGAATTTAAATTGATAGATGGCCCACCCGATGTATTCCCTTCAAAGCGTTAGGAAATTATTTTAAAATTTTGCAGCAAATTTACGATCCAAACGCAACAAATTTTTAAATATAAAGAAGGGCTTAACCATTTGTGGTTAATTGGTTTATTCTAGCAAAGATTTCTTGAGCAAATTATCTTACGATGTCCCGATGAAATCTGGTTCTAACATACATAACATACATAATTGGCCATTACAATCCTTCAGTCAGGATTACGGCCTAGCTTCTCACACCACTTATGTTGTGTGTGTTAATTTTATACATGAGTGGGGGGACCTACAGTTTAAAATCGACTCCGAACGACAGATTTTTGAGAAACTCTTCACGGCAATTTTATTTACTCTCAGAGTTTTTGCCAGAAATCTGCTCAGAGGAAGCCGCCGAAGAAATATTTTTTTCATATTTCGTTTTTGATGTCTGACCGGGGATCTGGAATCTGGTTCTAAAAATCATTTAATTCACATCACACTTAGGTTTTGCCTAATGGAATTAGAAAGTCTAGGTACATTTCTCATTCTGGGCCTATTTAAAAGCGAAAAAAATTTGTCCGCCTTAGGAAATAAAACGCTTGGAGCTGAAACTTACAAAAAAAAAATTTCGAATAATTTCTGTAGAAAAAATCGTCTCTTAAAATAAGTACTTTCCACTTTAAATTCAACTAAAATAAAGTACTTTTTAGCCGTTTATTATCCACTGTTTTGTAATATCTTGTGCAAAATTTTATCATTACAAAAAAGAAACAAAAAAAAGGTTCATTACTTCGAGGGTATCGTTTTGTTTTTATTTTTCTTTCATTATTTTTATTATTATTGTTGTTGTTTTTATTGTAATATAAAATCAACTTTGTTGAAGTGTACATATGTATCATCTGCTTTTAGTACGTGTACTTTGTACCTCCCATATTTAACCCGTCCATAGAGTCTAAAGCACGAGTATGATGACAATGACTACGAAAAAAAAAAGAAAAGCGTTTGTCAAATAGAATGGAATTGAATGGAATTGCAAATTGACATCAAAGAAAAGAAAAAAAATCAAATTCAAATTGAAAGAAAAATAACAAAAATAGACTGAAGAAAATAAAAGCAATTACGTTTCTTACATATTTGACGTCTCGTCAGTCAGTCAAATAGTTAATGAGCGATGTTGTACATGTCAGTGAACATGTGGATGGGTCTACACGTAGACTTTGAGACGTTTTAGATATTAAAGGCAGTTAATCAAAAAAAAAAAAAAATTTTTTTTTTGCTTTTGTTAAGGTTTTTCTGTTTTTTTTACTGCCAGTGTTTTAAAAAAAGTGAAATAAAAAATAAAGCCTTTAAAAATATAATCTTTAAAGTGTAAATGAGATTATTTTAAATTTAAATTAAATAAATAAGGTTTTTGGGTAATTTTTTATTGTTTGAAAATATGATTTTCTGTCATATTTAAACAATAATTTATGATAACACTTCATAAAGTCTGTTTTGTTGTATAATAAATTATTATTATTTAATATTTTTTTTTAATATTTTTTTTTAATATTTTTTGTTGATTAATTAAAAAACTTTTGTAAGTGATTCATTGAAATAACAGCAGTTTAATTTATAATTGCTTAATAAGTCTTTGACTAAATAAGTCTAGATACTTACAAAAACTACTTCTTTTTTATTTAAACGCTTTGTTTGAAATGAATCGCAGATCAACCTATTACAATTGATCTCAGTTAGGTACGTTAGACAGGATGAGTGTAATATAAGGGCCTCAATTACCTACTGGGGCTTCAGGAAATGAAGCCAATTACTTAGCCGCTGAGTACTAAAAAGTTATTACGATTCTGTAACACCAGTGAATCCGTATACTGTGCAACTTACCATCACTAAAGTAATAACTGTTGAGTAATAGAACTCAATATTCCAGACTCTAATCAATTTGATGATCTGGCAATCTCACTTTCTAATATCAACGAACACCAAAGCTTCTAGTTCATCAGTTTGACAACACCACATATCACAGTAGCATAAGAAGCGAGTATTTTTTGTACTTCGTTACTACCTCAAGAGAAATCATTCTTCTCAATTGAGGAGCTATCGGACAATGGCTAGTACTCATCTATGCGATAAAAAGCAGATAATATTCTCAAATGGTCAGGAAATATTTTTTGTTCACAAAGATTTTAACTTTATCGTACCATACATAGCATAAGCGTATTATACAGCGTCGAAATTTTTTTTATCTCAATGGGTAGGCCAATCAACAGAATAGCTGTATTTGGTATAAAGATTTGCCAAAGCTCTGTTGGATGTAGTTTGTGGATCAACGTCATCATTAGATTGCCCTTTTTTAAGAAGGCTGAAAATCACGTACCGTGCGTTAGCTACTTTTGCTCAAAATGAAAGAATTAGACTTGGTTGACAATGTTGTTTTAACAAAACCAGTACGCCACATAATTTGATCAAATGAATCAAGTGATTGGCAGCTCCCTCCTTAACTATACTCTGGGCAGTACCAGTAGACTCTAAGATGTTGGGAAATGCTACACAACGTTTAATCTATCAAAAGAGGAACTGTTGTATGAAAGGTCAATAACAGCAGAATGAAATACTCGCGGTTACATTCTAAACGGAAGTCTACGAAATGTGCTTAGTAATCAGGCTTAACAATCAGACGACCATACGAGTACTCAGTTCTTCTAAGGTTGAATCGATTATAGTGCAGAACTCTCTAAAAGAGCTGAGCTGACTCAGCTCATGGAATCCTAGCTCATGTGAGAATTAGTGGCAATGAGCAGGTAGATGAACTTCCGAGGAAAACGGCTTCAACGATGCTGATGGGACTAGAACCTTTATGTAAAGTAAGGACGGATGTCTGGATAAAAACATTCAACAAAAGGGTAGATAAGGAGAGGCAAAGACGCTTTTTAAATTCAATAAGTTTGACGCATTCAAAACTTATGTTGGAAAATTACAATAACATAAGATTTGAGTCATGCGTCAGTAGCTGGTTTTATGACTGGGCAATGTAGACAGAACACATCCTTGGAACCTGTGAGGTATAAATACATCGCAGAAGGAAACACCTGGATGCGTATTAAGTGCTCAGCATTGAATTGTCCTCAGCATTGTACTCGTTGCTTCGAGTAGTTTTCTTTTAGGGCATTAGGCTTTAAGGAGAGATTATATGGAAATAATAGTAAAGGAGGTAAAATAGATCATATTGTCGCAGTTTATGCAACGTCTTCACGATAATCATAGAACACGGCACACAGGACCAATTGACACCAATTTGGTAAGCAATTAATTTCACATTGAGGAGTAGATTTTTGGCCGTTAAGATCATACAAATTGACCATAATGGATTATTTTTTGTAGGTATTGATGAAGTATCTCATGTACACGGACGCTGTATTTTAGGTGCCATTGTCGAGATAATGTCCGAAATGTTAGAAAAAATGTGAGAAATGGAATGGAATACCTACGATGTCGCTTCGTTTATTATTTGCATGAAATAATCTTTACAAAATAATAGGCAAGCATTTATTTAGTGCCCGAAATAAATATTTCAATCGTTTTTTTGCAAATTTTATTTGTTCTTTTCAAATTTCATTCAAAATTCCGGATTAACAAGATGCCCTAAAAACCCAAAAAACCTCATTAATTGGGTCATACTGTAATTTTGGCTCAATTTATTGCATGCATGCTGGCTTACCTTGCCACTCTTAACCAATATTCACTGTAAAACTATTTCAACAATTTTTATTACCAACAAAACTTAGTCATCACTTTGTCGGCACAGAAAAAAAAAATTCGCAGTTTTTTTCTTTAAAGATTTATTTCAACCATCAAAAAATAATAAAAAAAAAACGAAACAAAACTTCGTTTACAATATGAAATTATAATTGATTAGCTCAGGAAGACAACAATGCAGGTAAACAACAACAACAACAACAAAAAATTGCTCAGTTTGTGAACATAAAAACAAAAAAAAACATACATACTTGACTACAACAACAAAAAAAACAACAAAAAATCATATGTTCGTTCGTGTATCAAAATAGTTTACAATCTTGCTTCTTTTTTTTTTGTTGTTGTTAAGATTTTGCAAAAACTTTATATTTTTACAAGTTGCATGTATGTATGTATGTATGTATGTATGTATGTATATATGATTATATTATATGCCTAAAAATGTTTAAAGCATTGTTGTTTTTTTGTTGGCAATTTTGTTGTTATTTTTTTGATGTGCTTCACCGTTGATGAGGCTGATGTTGGATAAAATATTTATTTGATGGCCATGTTCGTTCAATCGATACACACACAAACAATATAAATTAAATACATACATATGTACTCTATAGATAGGTCAACAACAACAACAACAACAAAAAATGTAAATAAATAAATATTTATTCATGCATATACATACATACGTATGTACATAAGTGTATGTATATGTACGTTTGTATAGTACATACTAGACGTGTGCACAAAACATTTTGTTAGCTTACCCTTCACTAAATGCAATACTGAATTGTTCTCTTTTCTGTTGTTCTTGATTTTACGAGTACACTGAAATGTGTATTTCTCTTTTATTCAAAGTGTACAACTGCACTTATTGATCTGTGAAGTAACGGAAAAATGCTTTGTGTTGTAGGAGCATATTTCACTACTGTAATAAAATTTTCAGTATTGTCAAACGAATTTCAGTAGTGTTCACGTTGAAAAATGTGCGTACATAAGTGTATCTATACAAGGGATTACCATTTCATAGCACAATTGTGCAGAGAGAATTCAGACACATTGCTTATGCTTTAGTTGTCGATCAGACTGCGACGACTCTCAAAAGATGTTCGGCTGCCGAGAGGCACTTTCTTGTTATTTTTTCTTTCCAATTTGCTGCAAGAAGAAATGCACGCTGTGACACTATGAAGATGACAATATTTTTGTTGTACACTTCACACAACTGTCTTTTAAACTGTTGTACAATGGTTTTTGTGTGCACTAGTATTTTTGCACACTATCTTTGCTTCACTCTTATTTGTATTTGCTACTACAATCAATACTCGCTCATGAGAAAAATTTAATACTGTACACTTTTAAGCGTCTTGTGCACACGTCTAGTACATACTAAAAATATGTAAACTTGCTACTTATATGCAGTAAATTAAAGGAATGAATTCTCAAAAAATAAAATATTTACAAAATGAATTTTACAAACGTCACATTCAAAATGTATTCATGTATGCATGCACGTGGGCGTGATAAGTTTCATACAACGTGAACATTGTTTATGGTATTGTGATCTTGGAGGTTGCTAAGAACTTCAAATTTTTTTTGTGATTAATTTTAATTTTAAATTTCGTCTTCCTATATCTTTAGTGCCTTGCGGAACCCACTCTAGTATACCTTGCAATCTTTTCTCAGAATATGTTCCAATCACCCATATTTATTTCGGATTAAAACGTGTTAAAAAATCCATTCATACGTAGCGTGGTTTTTGCTAGGAAACTAGGCAATCATCAGCAAACACAAAAAAGTTTGATGACTCACTTCTAAAACAAAATAAAATCAAATAATTCATTAATTAATGTCTTCGATATTGCTCCTCCGTCCGAGGTTATATGGACTTTGTTTTTTAACGAAATAAAGTGGTTTTCTTTAAAAGTGAAAACTAGGTTTGCTAGCTTAGGTATCCAGAATAGTAACGGTTTTCTTTATTATATTACAAAATTTTGAAACCGCTCTCGTTGCGGCTAGCTACCTAAGGCTGTATAAGGCCTGAGAGCACATATGTCTTCTTGGGGAATTCAAGCTCTTCTCCAGGCATTCTTTGTTTGGCTACAGCTTCCTAACATACATATAACACAGTACCCTTTGCGATGAACAGTAGTCGCCGTAGTCTGATAGGTAGTGTGTTGACTTATTAGACGTGAGGTCTCAGATCAAACTCCAGGTTAGACATCTCCAACAAAACGAAATCTGAAAAAATATTTCTTTCAGCGACTTCCTCTCACCAGATTTCTGTCGAAAGCTCTGAGAGTAAATGAAATTTGCATGAAGAGTTTCTCAAAAAGCGGTCATTCTGAATCGACTTTAAGCTATAGCTTCCGCCACGCATGTATAGACAACTCACAACATCAAGGTAAGAAGCTAAGTCGTAATCCTGACTAAAGGGTTGTATTGATCAATGACGTTTTAAATATTGCTTTAAAACACAGCAAAATATTATCTGTTTACCTCCCATCTTGCAAATTGTCCTCTACTCTACTATAAAGTCTATCCTGTATTATGAGTGACAGCAGAGTGATTCCTCTCTGCTCGCTGTAATCTTGGAATTTACAATGATCAAATGAATACATTCCTCGGAATCACTTTGTATTTACGTTTTTGGTAGGTTTCTAGCAAACATTTTTTTAATTTGCAATTTATTTGATCGTAGCATATTATTTTGTTTTTTTTTTTTCAACCAACATTTACGATTTTTTTCTTTTCAAAATTCAAAATAAACTATCGATATTGGCTATCGATAAATAAATTAAAGGCATATAATAAATACAATATATACATGCACGCAATAAATAGACAGAAACATTGTTGTTTTATTATATACACAGTTACACAATTTAATAGTTTCATACATACATACATACATACATACATACATACATACACACGAATTTATGAATGTATGAAATAAATGAGAATAATATTCGTTGTACCATAAATACATAAAATTAGCAGTAAATAGATAAACTGCTACTACAGTAAAGTATAGCTTTAATGAATCACCTTTTGAGTTGTAATAAAAAAATCAATGCAAAATAGAAAACCATTGAATTTTTTCGCTTTAAGAAGACTCTACTCTACAGTTGTTTTATAGATTTCAAAAAAATTTTTTTTACAGAAATTTCGCATACATTAATAGCAAGCTCATCTAAATTGAGATTTAAATGTAATCACCTTGTTCGCCTGTCAATTTCTATAAAAATTTATGTTAAAAAGTGACACACTTAAGTGCGATTATTGTTAAAAAATCTGCTTTGTTTCTTAAAATGCATTACATTATGGGTTATGGTGTTTTAAAACCCGCTTTGTAGACATTTGAGCATAAGAGATTAGTTGTTGGTATTCAATTTTAAGCAGAATCATGATTACCTGTGGGAAATTACAAAATTTTTGATAAAGTCCTTGAATCAATAGTTTTTAAACAGCTAAACTGGGTTATGCTTTGACATCGGAAGGCTGTATAAACACCTAATTAAGCACCAAATGACAGCTTCAACTAGAGCGAAAAGATAACAGCTGTATAGGCGGCTAAAGCATTAAATCAAGTTAGATTTATGGCATCGTGGAATTGTTAAAGATTGTTGGCTGCCTTCACTTTGAATCTGAATTATAAAAATATTTATACGATTACGGTGGATTGAAATATATAAAAATAACACAGTATTAAAGCCAAGCAATCACGGCTTTAAGTAAGATTATGTCGTAAAGGGCCGCTTCAGGCTGGCATGGTATGCTAAAGTTATAAATAAGTTATGTTTGATGGTCTTCACCTTAGTCACGGATGAATTGAACAGACAAGACTTTGCAACCAAACACGAAAATAGTGGATGTTTGGTCCTTTATTTCATTCATATCGCTGCCCCAGCTGGGCTCACAGTACCTTATTCGATCGAGAAAATTTTTGTTCACTTTTTCGAGTGTATGGAATCGTATCTCGACAATGGCATCACAAATGTTGGCCTTAAAATGCTCCATTATCTCTGGTTTGTCGGCTTAACACTTTTCTTTAACGGCGCCCCACAGAAAATAGTCCAACAGATGTCAAATCGCAGTTTCTTGGCAGTTAATTGACATCAGCTAGGCTGTAATCCTGTCTGAAGGGTTGTAATGGCCAATTATGTATGTATGTATGTATATAATTGACATCACCATTTCGGCTAATTAAACGGCCATCAAACATTTGCCGCAATAAATCGATTGTGGCATAAGTTGTGTGGCAAATTGCACGTTCCTGTTGAAACCATACTTCGTTAACAACAATACCTTGAATAGCGGGTGCAAAAAAATTGATTATGATGGTGCGATAGGCGTCTCCGTTGGCCACAATGGTTGCATGGTTCTTATTTTCAAAGAAATATGGCCCAATGATGCCTCTGCTCCAGAAGACGCGCCAAACAGACATTCTTAATGGATACATTGACTTCTATAAGACTACGTGTGGGTTTTTCTGATCTCGAAATATGACAATTTTGCTTATTAACGTACTCACCAAGATGAAAATAAGCTTCATCCGAAAATATGATTTTTTTTTTGAGCAAAATCGATACCTTCGTGCAGTTTCAAGTTGGACCAAATCGTAAACTGTAAATCGTAAATCGATGCAGTACGTTCAGTGGAAACTGAATTTTGGAACAGAACAGAATGATGTACGTATTGCTAGAAAAAATCGATGGCCGATATTAAAACACAAAATTTTTTTATCGCTCGATATGAAGGAAATGCTATCGTTTAACATCCACAGCTTCTTTGGTATCGCCTTCAGTTTCTTGCCGACATCTTCAGCATTTTTTAAATCCTTTAGCTTTACTTTCAACGTCTTTCAACTTTCTTTGAGAGGTTTTCAGCTTTCTATTCAACTCAGCTTCGTTTTCAATGCCTTCAACTTTAATTCTGACTCTAGCCACGCATAAGCAGTGGGTAAGTTGAATAGAGGCTTAGGTATAGGTAAACGAATGCTCTGCCTTAAAATACGTGACAGTTTCATTAGACGTTTCTTGTTAATTTGTATTTGAGTTTCTTCCTTTATCACAAGCCAAACGTTTTTATTGCAAACCTCAGTATAACAATGCTACTCTGTTAACTTCTTTTCATGTACAATTTAAATTTTTTTTATAATTTACCACAATACATGTTTGGCATCCTTGTACAAAAAAGCAAACCCAACCCTACAACAGGTGTTATAAAAACCCCCCTTCCCAGTAAACGTTATAAACATTTTATGAATTTTCATATAAAAGAGAATAAAAACTGCATAAGTTTTTCTTATTTGGCATGACCTTGACTATTCTGCATACTTAAATTAAACAATTATTTAAATACACACATACATACATTTGTATGTATAGATGTATGTATAATAAAAATGTAAATGTTTCATAATGAAATTATCGTTTAAAATACAAAAAAAAACTATTGTTTAACCAACAATCCAACTATTCGAGCAATTTATTTAGTTTAGTGAACCATTAAAGTTAAAACAATACGATTGCGATCTTAACTGATGATGATTATAACGTTACGTTACGTTTGTTAAGGTTGATATACAATAACTGTGTTGTTGGTTATTGTTTTTGGTATTGCAAGTACACTTTTTTTTGGTTTATTATTTAAAGCAATAAAAAAAAAACAACAACAACATACATACAGAAATATGTACATACATACATGTGTACATAATTATATGCAATTTTATTAAGACTTAAAAACATACAAAATAATAATTATTTTTGGGTTAAAAATTAAATGAATTACAATGAATTAAATATGAATGTTGTAATGTAACCTCAAGTAAAAAATAGGTCATAGTTCAATTATTATACAGTTTTGAAAAATTATTTAAAAATGTCTTTCTGCAAGCCTTTGAAACCTGGGGTCATAGTTCAATTAACATATGAAAACTTAAATAATAAATTTTGTTGTAATAATTTTGTGTAAATATTTGTAAGAGCCATGTAAGCCTTTTACATGTTGGACTTTCGTAATCTGAATTTCGTTTCAAATTAAAAAATATTTGTTGCGAAATAAAGTTTTCTCTTACACACGTAATTTGTTATTACAACCCTGTATTCAAGATTAGTCGCCGTAGTCTAGTAGGTAGTGTGTTGGCTTTTTAGACGAAAGGCCAGGGTTCGAATTCCCGGTCAGACATCAAAAACGAAATATGAAAAAAATATTTCTTCTCGGCGGCTTCCTCTCAGCAGATTTCTGGCAAAAACTCTGAGAGTAAATAAAATTGCCAAAAGAAAAGTTTCTCAAAAAAATCTGTAGTTCGGAGTCGACTTTAAACTGTAGATCCCGACACTCATGTATAAAAATTAACACACACAACATAAGTGGTATGAGAAGCTAGGTAATAATCCTAACTGAAGGGTTGTAATGGCCAATCATGTATGTATGTTTATGTAGTCAAGATTATCTCCTCACTTCTTACACCAGTGATGTTGTTTGTGTTAATTTTATAGATGAGTGGATGCGACCTACAATTTAAAGTCGATTCCGTACAACAGATTTGTGAGAATCTTTTCAGGACATTTTTATTTTACTGTCAGAGTTTTCGGCAGAAATCTGCTGAGAGGAAGGCGGCTAAGAAATATTTTTTCATATTTCGTTTTATTGGGGATGTAAGACCTGGGGTTTGAACCGAGGCCTCATGAGGCCTAATAAGTCAACATACTACCTACTAGACTACGGCGACTTTGTGTTTTTAAACTTAATAACTTTACAATTTAATTTAAAAAAACGTTGTTCAATCATCAAGGTACAAATATTTTTGCTTTCATCAATCTTAAGGAAAAATTTTTACCCAAAACGAATATAATTTTCACCTAAAATTTTATCAATTTGAAAACTTTGTAAATAACAACTAAAAAATTTGCACTCGCGTTGCCAATTCAAAGTTGTGTTTGCCTAGAAAAATATCATTTACTCTCTGTAACCGATTTAAAACATTTTCAATGGCAATAGAAAAATAGAATTTAAATGACTATGACCTTGAAAAAAAAATCATACGTTTTCCATTTGCGGTTTCCTCAGAAATTTGCAAACAAAAGAATTCAAATAAAAATGCAAAAATCTATGCAAAATAAGAATTAAAAATAAATACCAAGACAGATATTATGATATAAACTGTTGCCTTATCTTAGATGAAATTATTTTCTAATAAACAATTTTAAAATCATGTTTCTAAAACTCAAATACCATATGCAATTTGAAAAACTATTAAAAAAAAACTATTCAACAAAATATCATGCAGAATTTTAATCGCCTTCATATCATATTACTTTACTGTAGACATTCATAAAAATGGTCCTTCGCGGTGAGTTATAAAAAAATAACGTATAAAAAGTGTTGCTAACGTATGAGAGCTTTATTTATACAACTTCCTATTTGAGGAAATTAAAAAGTACGGCAAGTGTTGCTAATTGATTCATATTATCATCATGTGTTAAATAGACAACACGAGCTCCGGTAAATAATAATTCTGTTTTACTTCACATTACATTAATCATTTTTAATCTTTTGTTAATTCTTTTAAGAAAATCTATGAAATAGAAAATATTTGAATAATAATTGCATAAATAATTAATGATTTACAAACAGTTATAATTTGAAATTTAATATTTTAAAGTATTTTAAATTGTATTATTATTCATAAATTAACAAATTGCCTGCCTGTATGAATACAATGTAGCATATCTATTGTAAGGTTATCAATTTATTCAGGGTTTAATATTGTTGGAACAAATAGACAATAATTATCTCATATTAGAACGGGAGCAACCAACTTACTTATTTAAAAATTGTATTCACCACTGCCGGAAAAGTTTCGTAGTACTGAAGATTTGACAATTTTCTATTCACTTAGAAAAATAGAATTCATAATTCATAATTGATTTAAAATACTTCTCGAACAGATAGACCAACAAAAATTCTAAACTGGAAAGAAATTCCTTTAAGCTTTATAAGCTAGTCACAATGGCCCAGGGCTACACAATGCCTATACATACCGTTTGAATTTAATAGTCGTTTCCGCAGTACCCGCTTTTCTGTTAAGGCAATTATAGATTGTTTGGAGTATGATATACACAACGCCTAGCAGAGTAAAACTTATTGTTTGTTAGTGGAATATTCCTTTTTACATTTTCTGTAAACAGATTCCAATGGATGTTGCCTCCCATTTTTCTTCTACTTCATTAGTTCCAACACAATGCACTGCATGAGTAAAATAAACTGCGGATTTCTCCATTAAAAATGAGTGTACATACATAATTGGCCACTAAAACCCTTCAGTTGGGATTACGGATGGCCTAGCTTCTCACACCACTTATGTTGTGTATGTTGATTTTATACATAAGTGGCGGGACCTACAGTTTGAAGTCGACTCCGAACAACAGATTTTTTTGAGAAACTTTTCATGGCAATTTTTATGTACTCTCAGAGTTTTTGCCAAAAATCTGCTGAGAGGAAGTCGCCGAAGAAATATTTTTCATATTTAGTTTTTGAAGTCTGACTGGAGATTCGAACCCTGGCCAACACATTACCTACTAGACTACGGCGACTAGTACTTCACACTTTTCTTAATTTTTAATTTTTGAGTATAACTGTAGGAAAAAGAACAATCGTTTCCTCACATTTTTCATCGAGAAAATTCTAATCTGTCATTGACCAGTTATTAACTTCAGCATCAAAACAATTTAGACTTTATTCAACGACGATCAATAGTTTATAGATATGGGTCCTAAGTTCAATTCAGAGACTCCAAGCATAAGGTTTCAGTTCCTTAATTCTTTATAATTCGAATAAATAAATAAATAACCAATCGTACTGTCTATTGTGAAACTCCATTCTAAGACGAATATGACACAAATCGTTTGATTTGTGCTCGTACTACATTCGAAAACAATGGGTTAATGCTGAGGTCTTAAGAGGATAAACTAGTAGATTATTTGCTAACATTTTCACTAAACACACGACAAAATCATTATTGCTGTTAGTTTTTCAAATTAACTCATATCGAGTCAACAACATGAACCTTCTTTTTACACCTAAGTGGGCTTTCGTAACGGTCAAACCAATTTTTCGCCTTTGACATTGCAATTGTCCTAAGGGTTGGAACATTGTGGATATGCCTACCGTAGTCTAGTAGTTAGCTTATTAGAAGTGAGATCACAGCTCAAAACCCATTTCTCGATCAAATCGAAATCTGAAAAATATTTTTTCGGCGACTACCTCTCAGCAGATTTCTGTCAGAAACTCAAGCTCTGAGAGTAAATAAAAATTGCTATGAAAAGTTTCTCCAAAAATCTGTCGTTCGGTGTCGACTTTAAACCGTAAGTTCTGACACTTTTGGATAAAATTAGCACACACACAACATAAGTGGTGTGAGCAGCTAGGTCGTAATCCTGGCCGATTATGTATGTATGTATACTTATGCCTACTAATATATTTATAATCGTTTAGTTGTCGATTCGTATTTATTGGATAATAATTTTAAACTAATTTTCTCTGTAATCTTATTACGATTAGAGGCCTATATACCGACTTTAAGACTTAAGAAAAAGAATCCACGATCAGAAATTTTTAGATAGTCTTCCGATAGCAATAAAGTTGACTCGTTTAGAGACCCATCTACTATAAGACATTCAGCAAAGGTTTCCAATATTCAAACTTTTCGTAATGCCACTGTTTTTTTTGAAGGAAACCCATTTCTCAACAAGGGTTACGAGTTTCTTTTACAATGTTTTTAACTTCCCCTCGGCACAAATCTAATTTAAATTACATAAAATTTAATGGGTGACATTTAATTATAATGTTTTAATTTTAATTGGCTATTAACACATCATCATTAAGCATTTCAACAACAATTACAATAACAATTTTGCATTTGATTGTATAATCATATGTTATCATCGTATTATTCTATTCTATTCTATTGCAATGTATTAAGTAATTACACTTTAGATTACAATAGAATTTTACACATTAGTTGTCTTTAGAGGTATGCTCCTGTTTCTAATTCAATCCACTTAAAAACGAATTAATTTCCAATGATTTAACACTGAATAAATGAATAAATTTGCATTAATCGAGTGAGGTTGAAGTCTACATGTCAAGTAAATTTGAAATATTCACATACCCCTACACATGGTAATAAATTGCATACCGCTTTGGTTTCCTAGTCTATATTTTACAAACAAAATAGAAGTAAATACACACCTTATAGTAAACTTATCTTGTGCCTGAGACCCTTGTTTTGTCTTAAAACTTTAATTTCTAAGACCTTTTTAACATTTTATTAATTTATCTTCTTCTCTCTCTCTCTCTCTCTCTCTCTCTTTTTCTCTCTTTCAGATCAAAAGTGAAGAGGTGGTGCAAGCCTATATAGAGCGCTGTAATCAAGTGAATCCTCTGATAAATGCAATCGTTCAAGATCGTTTTGAAGAGGCCTTAGAAGAGGCGCGCGAAATAGATCGTGTCATCGAAATGGGTATTAACACCGAAGAGGAAATGGAAGAGAATACACCGCTCTTAGGCATACCAGTAACGGTAAAGGAATCCATAGCCGTCAAAGGTCTGACAAATCAAGCTGGGCGTGTATTTAAAACACCACAAATAGCCAAATCTGATGCACCAGTGGTTGAGCAAATTAAACGTTTTGGTGGCATTATATTGCTCGTATCCAATACACCCGAATTGTGTCTCTTATGGGAAACGTATAATAATGTTACGGGCCAAACTAGAAATCCCTATGATTTAAAAAGGACACCGGGAGGCTCATCAGGCGGTGAAGCGGCTTTATTGGCTAGTGGTGCCTCTTTGTTGGGTTTAACCTCGGATATAGGCGGTTCATCAAGATTACCGGCTATGTTTAGTGGTATTTGGGGCCATAAGCCTACACCCTATGCGGTATCCTTTAAAGGCCATCATCCTACTTCGGATTTTCCCAAATGGGGTGATTTCTTTACCATAGCGCCTATGACCAGATATGCCAAGGATTTGCCTTTACTGCTGAGATGCATGAATGATCCCTTGGGTCCTAAGCTGACCTTAGACAAGGAAATCAGTTGTTCGGGTATACGTTTCTTTTACATGGACAACGATGGACCTTCGGGCATGATGAGGCCCTTAAGTCGTGACTTACATGCGGCTATTAATCGTGTAGCCACTGATTTTAATGCTAAACGAGTCAATATACGTAAAATGAAATGGTCACTGGATATTTCATTGTCGGCCATGTTAACCATGAAAAATATTGAAACGATTTACCATAAAACCGAAGAGGGTCAACGACCGAAAACGGTATGCACCGAAACAGTGAAATATTTCTTTGGTTGCTCGGACAGTATTTTGCCATCGGTTATATTTGGGCATTTGCAGAACTTTATGAAAATCATACCAAATTCGCGCCACAAACACTTGGCCACCATTATTGAGGCCTTAAAGACTGAATTCAAAGAATTGCTGGGCAACGATGGTGTCTTCATCTATCCCACATTCCCTAATACCGCACATCAGCACTATCAAATCTATCACAAGCTATTGGAGCCCATGTACATGGCGATTTTCAATACATTGGGCCTGCCGGTAACCAACTGTATGATTGGTTTGGATCGTCGCCGTCTGCCCATGGGTATACAAGTTGTTGCCAATCCAGGCCAGGATCATCTATGTCTGGCGGTGGCTCGGGAAATAGAAAGACGTTATGGTGGCTGGGTCAGACCGCCCTCAGAGGACTCGAGCAAGCGTATTGATTAGACTAAGCATCACATCACATTGATTTTTAATTTTGAAGTATTTTTTTTAAATTATGTTTTTTAAAAACAAGAAATTGTAAACTTAAATTATTTGCTATGAAAATTAAAATTAAAAAAAAAGAAAAGAAAAAAATCAGTTTTTATTAAAAGAAAACAACAATGCGTGTTGCATAATATGTACTGTGGTTTCTTAAATATTGTAATTAATTTTTTTATTTCATAATTAAAAACAAAAATTACGAAAACAGAATTGTGTAAATACTTATTTCTTTTTTTTTTTTTATTATTATAATCATAATCATAATTGTAATAATTGTAATCGTTTTATTGTAATTAAACATATCAAAGATTGTTTCATTATGTTTTTCTTTAATCTCAATATTACATCACTCTCTCTCTCTCTCATTCTCTCTCTCTCTCTCTCTATCTCTATCTCTCTCTCTTTCTCTCTCTCTCTATGCATACATGTATTGTAGTTCATACGTATACGTACATATATTTCATTTTTAATTTGACATATATTTTCATTTAATTACATACATACATACATACATGCATACAAACATACGTACATACATAATATAATTAAATATAAAAAAAAAAGTACATTTTAATTATTATTTTTTGTTTTTTTGTTTTCTTTTTTGTTTGTTTAACATTTTGTAAATAAAATTATCAATAAAGTTCCCCCTAAAAAAAGTGATTTTTTCTTTACAAAGAGTTTGAATTGATTGATACACATACATACATACGTATACTTGGCGTTATAATATGAATTCTATTTGTTTCTTAATATGATTTAAAAAAAATACATCGAAATGTATATGTATATGTATGTTTATATATTATTTAGACGAAAAATTGCAATAACAACACTGGAAAAACCATAGAAGTTGGCCTCCAAAAAATCAACCTCAGTTAACAAACTTGTAAAACTGATTTAATTATACACTTATAATGACAGAACATAATACACTACATACACACAACAATGTAATGCCATGTAAAGTATACTAAGTACTCACCCGTAATAGTAGTCATCATATACGAATGCATATAGACATGCATACATACATATACAATGAAATAAAATTCATTATTACATTGGCTTACAATGCAACATTAACAATAATACAAATAATAACAATAATAATACTAATAACGATAATAATAATAATAGCGTAACAACAATTTCTTTAAGAAAACAAAAAAAATAATAATCAGATTAACCATTACAACAACAAGAAACAATTAAAATACAATAGTTTTAGAACTTCACCTCTATTGAGCTGGTTGCCTCCGTTGTTGGCTCGAATATTATTTGTTTAAATAACAGGAAACGTTATCCGATAACACTTTACAATACCATGTGTAAGGGTTTTGTACCATTCTATGACAATTAAAATAACTAATGATACGTTCATAACCAATAACGTAACAAAGATGGTGGCCATCAAATCACATGCTTAGAAAAAGTAAGGATTTTACATTGTTTTGTGCAAAATATTTGCAAAGTGTGATCATATCTTAAGTAAACATTTAACAAGATATTGGTAAAGTTCTTAAAATCTGTTTTCGAATATTTTTTGGGTGCTTAACAGCCTCATGTAGAAGGCAAAGTCAATCGTACAAAAAGTATTAGAATTTCCGTTGCATATGGAAAATCAACACTTCTATAGGGCAGTAGTGATAGATAGGTAACAACAAATACCAACATAATGCAGAAATTACAAGTGTTTGTTATAAAAGTCTGCACGTTATCTATCGCCTATACTGATCAGTCGTTCGGCATAGAGTTCAAACGCAGAAATATTGATGACTCGAATTTCAGGTCAACTGAGGTCATGCAGCAATACATGGGGAACAGTTAAAATACATTACATTACGCATATATTTGATTCTTATTCTCTTTAGTCTGAATTGTCTCCTCGTTTCTTATACCATCCATATTAATATTATCCATGACCTACTGAGTAATATAGAATCTGTGGATATGAGAAGCTTTTTCACAGCGGAACTTTCAGGATCGATCGACAAACTATCTTTTTCTAGAAGAGATTTAAATCCTTATTAATTTTATAAATTCGAAAACCGTGATGAAAATTTTTGACATCTTCGGGATCTAAAGCAGAATTACTTCGATCGAGCACTTTAACCGAGAAATGGCTTCTTGGGCATAAAGAAAAGATTATTACCAGATCAAGAAAGGGGTTTCCTGCTAGTGCGAGTTGTAGACTACCCAGTAATGGATGGCTACAACATTTTCTACGGTTTGTGAAAGATAAAGTAGATAACATGCTTATCATAGCCTATTGACCAATCTGTAAATTTTATATTACAAGTTCTATGCTAACTCAGAATACATACAACATAAAAATTAGCTATACTAGTATAGAAATTATTCTACTTGTCAGTTGCACAGGCTTCATGAGTACCACCAAAGTTAAAAGTAGCTCCGGAAGTAACTGCAAAATCTTTGTTAATGGAAAGTAGATCTCTTGGCCCATCCGAATGCAAATCAAGCCTCTAGCAAATAAGTCTACGTTGTACGATTGAATGAAATTGCCCCAAAAAAGTTGAATGTAGCAGCCTAAGGACCAGCTAAGCAAACTCAATATCCAATATTGATTTGGAGAAGACAACCAAAATGGTTGGAATTTTTTTCTGCACCAGGTAACAAAATTTAAATTCAATTTAAAAAGTTATTTAAGGAAAATGGAAAGAACGTTCAAGTTGCATAATAGTCCGTAATTTTTTTTAAGACAAAGGAGTGATTTTTAGCATAAACGATGTAGTAAAAACTACATAAAAATTCAGAGACAGATATCCGTTATATGGAACTGGAATATACTCCAATGACATCGACTTCTATGTTTTCGAGAAAATTCTGAAATTTAGCTTCTTTTGAAAATTGAAGGAATATCTTTTCACACCACTTATGCTGCGTGTGTTAATTTAATACATGAATGGAGGGATCTACAGTTTAAGAAAAACTTTTCCTGGCAATTTTATTTGCTCTTAGAGGTTTTTCACAGAAATCTGCTGAGCGGAAGTCGCCGAAGAAATATTTTTTCGCGTTTCGTTGTGTGGAAATGTGGAACCAGGATTTTAACCGAGATCTGACGTCTAATTAGCGAACACACTACCTCCTAGACTTGAAGAAATGGAATGCTGATATCTTTAATTGAAATCTTTATTAAAAATATGGAATTCTTTATCCACAAAGTTTGTTCAAAAAACAATCCAACAAAATGGTCCATAATGCATTGGTAATTAATTTTTTTTTTCACTATAAATCGATTACGACACTCGTTAGAGAATAAATATTTATGTTTCCACCATGCTTGTTGGTATCTTTCATTAGATAGGCAAATAAAAATCAGTTCATATTGATTTATAGATGACATCGTCAATTAAATGTTTTTGTTGCTTTTTTTTGTTTATTTTTTGTTTATTTTTCTCAATATTTTGGTTTTATTCAAATGCTGTTTGTCAGTTAGTGGTGGTGGTTCTAGTTTATCGAAAATCGTTTCTTGTTCGAATGTTGTTTTGCTTTAAATTTTTGTTGTTGAATGTTTTATTTTGCCAAATTCTTAGAAAAATTTTGGCCAAATTTAATGAAACTTTTTAACTGTTATTGCCAAAAAAAAAAAAAAACAAACAACAACAACTTGTTGTTGTATTTATTGTGGCAGCAACTGTTTTGTTAGTTCTGCTTGAGTGGCACAAGGCCATTTTGTTACAACAAATAGTAGCATGTGGGGTTGATTGCACAATACCGCTCGTCTGTCTGTCTATCAATCTGTCTGTCTGTCTGTCTGTCTGTCCATGCGTTTGTGTCTCTCTGGCGATCAACTACATGGCTATGTGTACCCACTGCAATCGGATTCAGCCAATGTTTCTTTTCTGGTTTTAGTTTTTCTTGCTGTTATTCTGCGATCATTTCTTACCTGCTTAGTTTTGTGTTAAGTTAGTGTGACTAGTTGATTAGTTTGTTATTGTGCTGTGTTAGAAACGAAAACCAAAAAAAGATTTATTTTTTCTTTTCTGTTATTGGCAACATTTTCAGAATTTATTTTTCTTCTTTTATTCACCGAATTCCATTTTGTGCATTTGGTATGAATTTTACTTCTTTGCTTACTAAGAAGAATAAATGCTTAACACCTGCTGTTTTTACCTGTTTTCAAAAATCCAAAATTCAAAAGAAAAAAAATTTTTTTAGAATTTAAAAATCCATTCAATTAATTCAAAAATGTCAATAGAAGAATAATTTTAAAACAAAATCTTTAGATGCTAGCCATAGAGTGTGTAGAGACAGACTATTTGGAATTTAAAGAATTTTTGAAAAGTAATTTCAATTTTTTTTTTTGATTCCAAATTTATTTAAATTAAAATCTTAGATCGAGGTTCAGAAATACAAAACCACAAGGCAAATAGAGGCATTTGTTCGAAAAGCATCACGATATCTATTCTTTACTCCTCAAATTAATCGCTCTTTTAATTATGGTCTAATTCTCGATGCACTATCATTGAAGCAATTTGTTCCTATAAATGACAAGTACATTTCATTTTATAGGTCTCGTATGTTTTAGGAAATTCATTTAAGAGTTATGACTGTGGCAAATAGAAAATCTAGTCAATTTTGATCGGGTGTAATCACGATGCAAAGTCTAGAATTATTTTTGCCCATTTTTGAATTTCTGTTTTTCTCAAACGCTGTATAACCTTACAGCTTATACTCCAAATTAATTTTACAGTCTTGTAGCATGTGGTCCTCAGTGTGGCTATAACGTTCTGGTTTCGAAATCAAAATCATGATACACCGTCTGTCATAACATTTTTGAGAATTTAAATTTAGGAAGTTCAAGAACAAACATCGCTGATACTACCGAGATGATGATATCAACAAATCATCAAAAGAAGACCCATTAACAGCACTCAGGTTCCCAAGTGTCGGATCATGACAAAGAAGGTAGTCATTGATCTCCACCCATTGCCTGTTGCATTACACCTGCATTTATTGAGCCTCATGAGAACTGTCAATATCGATAAATATGGTTTGACAGCTAAGACTGTCAAACTGTGTTAATATTTCTGTTCCGTAAGGTTTGGCAAGTTATCAAGAATCCTTTAACGCCAGAACAAGGCTTTTAAATTGTGGAAACTTTCATTTGTAAAATAA
Organism: Sarcophaga bullata; assembly: GCA_005959815.1. Lineage (NCBI taxonomy): Eukaryota > Metazoa > Arthropoda > Insecta > Diptera > Sarcophagidae > Sarcophaga > Sarcophaga bullata. The sequence goes on from QOCX01000520.1 coordinate 60,373, forward strand.
AATGAAACTGTTAACGAAGTTCATACAGTATTTCGTATTTATTTTACAGACAACATAATCGTTTTACTAAGCAAGTTATTCGTTTTCACTGTTTTCGACTCAGAACCTTCACCAGGGCACAGCAATGTGTATACTGAAGAGAATGTTGACATCAGAATTCCTTGAGATAATTTGTTCTGGAAATCGTTGGTGCATAACCCCACTTGCATTTGTGCTTAATTTTTAAAAAAATGAGGCTCTATCAATCATGCCACCTAATCAAAATCCGCACTAGAGAATTACCCACAAGGAAAATGAAAAATAAAAGTCTAAGGCCTTTCCCCAGTATTAAGATAACGATTTACTTCACTTTAAATTATTTACCCGGTGTTTCTGTTAATATTGAATACAGTTTTTGATTCACAATAATAGTAAACAATGTAAATAAAAAAGATAGACTGTAAAGACACTCTAACATTTAATGTCACTGTTATTGGGTAGAGAATTTGTGCTGTATGATGGTTAAAGTGTACAGTACCTGTCCATCTATGATGAAGCAAATGCGTAAGCAAAGTGCTCTATTCTCTGTTAAACATATTATTAGCCAGGTAAGATACTATGTAGAGATGCCATCCCTTTTTTATTTTAAATTCCTGCTTTTAAAGTCTTTTTGTTCCTTTTTTTTCTATTTTATTTAACAATTTTAAGAATATTTTTGCATAATTTAGAGATACTATTTCATTTTTTAATAAAAAATTTTCTTTGAAAAATCTTTCTTCTCTTTTCCTTCTATCCTTTTACTAAAATGAAAAGGAAATGTTGTTTGATGATGTCTCAAACCAAAGTTGGTAAAAAGAAAAGTTTACTTTCCATCAAATTTAATTTCTTTCAAGTTTCCAACCAAATCAAGTTATACAATTAATGTCATCCAAATCTAATTATGATGATAATCTTCCTTCCTTCCTCAATGGTCGCTTGCAACATAACCCTAAACTTTCAAAGCCCTTAATAACATTCAAGACAATGAAACTAAATTCCCAAAATCTAAAGTTTAGTGGCGGTGTAAGTAGACTTTTTCTCCATACTGTGTATGTGTACTGACTGTATGTACGAATGAACTCATTTTTATGTAAACCAAGCAAATATGTATGCGTATGTATAAGCCAGTAGGTTTTTATGTATATAGAGTGTCTAGCTAGTAAAAAAACAACAATAGGGAAACAAAATAGTTGTTTTGTTGTTAAATTTTTTTTTGTCTGTCAAACATTCCAGTTCCAGGCAGGCATGTGCTTTGCCTAGTTGCTTTACCCAAACAAGTTGTTGTTATTGTAATTTCATTGATTAAAAACACAGGCAAGTTTTCTTTTTTTTTGTTTCTTCTTCTTCTTCTTTTATATATAAAACGTAGTACGTTATGGTTATTGTTTTTGTTTTTGTACGCTCTTTACTTTATTTGTTATTGTTTTTCTTCTTCATTTTGTATGAAACGTAAGTAATGTAGTCGTCATCATTATTATTCTTCTTCGCGTTCAGCATGGTGTGTGGCTTCTTGATAATCGTTTGCAAACTGAGACGTTCATTTCAAAATAATCAGTCGTCTTAGGCACATCACTCGAGACAGAGAGATTCATTCTTATTCTTGAAATTAAAATTCAAAATAATTTTTAATTAAAATTCGTTTTTATTTTTTCAATGAATAAATCAGGAAATTAAAAAAGGTCCTTGCCTGCCTATCGTTTAAATTTGTAAATTATTCTGCGCATTTGAGGTTGCAATGTCTATAACAAAATTGTTAACCGTGATCTCGCAGATAGATTAAATCAAAAACGTGTTCCTTTACCGTGTTGAATCATTTGAAATAAAACTCTCATTGAATTCGACCCCGTAGGCCACGTACAAAGTTTTAATTTTTTTTATTTTATATTTTGAATGGTTTTTTCCCGTTTTTTTTTTGTTTTTAGTTTTTTGTTTAAAATTAACATTTTTAATTAAATTTTTAAATTCGTTTATTTTTAATGAATGCGCTTAAAAATTTCCCATTCCAATTATGAGAATTTTATGTATTTTTGTGTTTCTTTTCAATTAATTATTCTACTTTTAAAATTCAATTGAAAAAAAAACAAAAAATTAGAAAAATTTTAAAATAATTCAACAGCATTTCATTAAGTTCAAGGCCGGTTTGATTTGTTTGTTGGATCTACTTTATTACAATTACTTTTTAATTAAAATTGCTTAAAAAAAGTAACTGTCGCTAGCTAGCTAGGCTGCTAATAAAACGAAGCAGAACGAAACGTAAAACTAAAGCACGTGCCTCCTTTCTGATTAAATTAACGGGTTCTTTTATAAAATTTTTAATATAATATAATCAATACCTACTGTTTACTTGGAAAATTAACTTAATTTTAAATCAAAGAAAATTCTACAATAAAAAAATGGCTAAAAAAATCCAAAAAGAAGGCTTTAAAAGACGTTGACCTTTTAATTAAAAAAGAAATCCAAAAACAACCACAATAATCCCAATAAGTTTAATGGAATATAATGTTTCCTCCCTTAAACCGTTATATATTTCACCATTCTGTATGTTTGTATATATTGTACATGAGAGTCTGTGTTTGTTGTCTATTCGGACTATCAATTTAAAATGTCCATTTTGAATGTTCATTCAAATGGTTTTCGCTAGTGCTGCCAAGTATTTTTTAAATAAGCTAAAGCATGCCAAAATATTAACAAATTCTTTTTAAATTTTCTAGAATATTTATTTGTAAAGAATTATTTCATAAATAAATAATACATGCCTATTGATTATAAATGACGTGTTAAAGAGATATTAAAAACCAACAACAAAACTAGATTATTTGTAAATTACCAATATATTGCTTAATTATTAAGTACAATCAATCAATAAAAACTGTTGCGAGAGAGAAGAAATCTAAGAGTATGTTGAAAAAGAAGTAAATACACATACAAACATAACATGTGTATAATATACATATGTATGTAGGCAAATTATATATTTTGTTCTTGTCAACTACATGTGTGTGAAAAGAGAAAACAGCTTTTTCTGTCAAATTTGATTGTAGTAAAATACGCTGCTTATACGTACCCTAAAATACATACATACAGTCAATTAAAAAAATTTTCGTACAGGCAAACAATTTATTTATTTTTTTTTTATTTTGTTCTTGACATATTATCTATTGCTTAGTATTTGGTATTCGTATTTCTATTTTTCTTGAATTATGCCTTCAGGCTGTAGTTATAATTTGCTTATTTCGCGGAATTAATTCCCCACTTTTTAATACCCCCTCTATATATTTCCTAAATCACCACTCGCCAAACTTAATATAGTTTCTCTCTTCAATCTAAGACGTAAGGAATGACTCGAGATTTATACTTCAAGTGGCTGTCTTGCTGAAATATACATACATCCACGTAAATGACATAAACGTTGCTTGCATTATTTTATAGGATGCCTTTATGTACACATTTCATCAGATATCTATTTTTGCTAAAGAGACCAACCCCGAACGGTGTAAAATAAAAACATCCATCTCTACGTCATTACTGATTGATGTTTATCCGTGCTCGATAATGTTTTTAGCCATACAGAGGACCTGCCGTAACTTTCGAAGACATTAAACTCGTTATTCCAAAAATTTGAATCCTTTTTGATGAAAAAAGTTTTGTTTTCCCAAACTGCAAGCGTTGCTAAATATTTTTTCGCCACGCTTGGCTTTTTTCTAGCTGTACGACCATATTTGTTATTTTCTGCTAAACGTTCGTACTGATATCCCCTCCATTAATACAGAGCAGCATCCAGTTCCTGTCCAGAAGCGTAGTAGTGAACGTCTTCTTGTAGACAACAACCATAGCGCACAGTCAATTCCGCTGCCTTCCATGTAACAACTTAATTATGATGTCATTCACAAAGTTAACCTCTGCTATTTGAGTCATTCATTAAGAATACACAATTATAAATTGCTATTGCCCTGTGGTAATATAATCAATGATGAAAAAAGACATCCTTAAAATATTCTCAAAAAGTTCCTTGCTAACTAGTACCTGCAGCCCCCACATTCACCAAGAAATCCTAGTACCAGTACCTCTCAAGTCTTCTAAAGGAGGCATCGTATGTATCATCCCTTCTCCCAGTTTGAAATGATGTTTGTGTGTTTACTTTCTGTTAAATTTTGCATTTTTTCATTCACAATAATAACAATACTAGCAGAGCCCTGTAAAATTTTCAACCTTACTCACAATAGTGCTGGTGGTAGAACAAAGTTTGTTCGTTCAAAAACCTCATAAAATTAGCACAGTCTTTTTCCGTGTCCGGTTTGTATATGTAAAAATTAAGCCTCCCTTGTTTTTAAGAAATATTTGTTTGATGTGTAGTGTAGTGTATGTATGCGGTTTGTGTTCTATCTATATAATAGCAGAGTAAGTCCTAACTAAAAAAGCGTAATGTGTGTGTTGCCGGGATGTGAGGAGAGAGAAATGCTGAACCGGGTACGCTGACGGACGCCTGCCACTTGATTAAAAAATTATTTTTTTAATTTGTAGAATTTTAAGATGTGGTGACTTCCGATGTGATGAATTTCTCGCAAATGGTGAATAATTGAATTGAAATTCACCACAAATAAAGTTACTCCAAAATAGGCATGGCATTACCGATATAACTTTACTACCATATTGGAATCATTTTGCCCATTATTATTTTGAGCGATTAGTGTCTATAATAAGCAAATTTTACTTCAGTTCGGTAAGCCAGTATTTTTGAGTAACACTGATTTTGCCAATAACATAATGAACTGCCGGTAATAAAAAAAATCTTACAGTGCAGCTGTTTATTTATGTTAGAATTTCTAAAATCTGGCAGCATTAACAAAATACAAGAACGTGCAGTTTTGTTTATATTTTTGCATGCACGCACGTTTTCAAAACAATTGTTATAAGATTTGTAAATAATTCCGCTAAAATAAAATTAAAAATATTAAAAAATGTCTATAGATTATGGTAACTTGTGCTCGGTAATATTGAAACAATGTTTTGGAGAAACTGTGCAATTAGTGGGCGAAAATTTATTTGCGGCAAATGCACGCACCTTAAGTAGCCTAGTGAAATCCACAAATTTATCAAGAAGAGAAGTAAAACAGTAAAGTTATTCAAGAAATTAATTATTAAATTGTGAAATTATTTGTTTGTAAAAGGTATCCATTGCATTGGGCATTCTAATTAAATACCAATTGGCTACATTTCAAGCCAGTGAAACAAATCCGTTTGTGGCCGAATACTCATTGAAAAGAGATGAAATTTTGTTTGTCCTGAGATATTCCAGGTAATTTTGCAGCCAGTTTATTAAATTATTAAAATTTTCATATACATTTATTTGTATGTAGATATGTGCACTTAATACAAACTAAATATGGTTCTGTGGGTGCTGCCATTGCCGAAGAACTTTTGCATAGTGGTACACAGAGTGCCTCCAGTACTATTTTAAAGTGTTTCGCCAATAATGAGGTCAACGAAAAGTTAGAAACATTGCGTGACACTTTCATTACCATGGTTAAGGACAATTACTTAATAAAACTGCCCATTTTGGTGGTGAACGAAGGAGAGTCCGAACCTGTTCCAAAATTCAAAATCGAACCATATGAGTTGTTTTTCCCACCAGATATCGATATACCGCTGCTTTCGAAAATACATGCCGGTACTGTGCCAGCAACTCAAGCTAAAGATGCCGGTAAGAAATAATAAATTTTTGTTTTTAAATTTAAAGTGCAAACAAAATGCAAATTATTCGGGGAAAAGAAATATTCTGCAAACTTATCAATGCTTCTCAACCCTGAGGGCTTTAATGCTTGAATTGAAGTTGAACCGTGTTAATAATATGCAGTTGTTGGAAAGTGCATAGGTATTTAGCTCCATTACTTATGATTTCATGACAGGAATAAAATTATACAACATCTGGTGGAATATGGAAATTTGAGAGGTAACAACTTCAATTCCTATGGTAAATAAGGTGCTGGCTGAAATTATACACGAAATACTGTAATCGTTTTCACCAAATCTACGGAAGACTAATTGAATAAAACAAAAATCATACCCTAAACGGACCACGTTAATAGACTACTTACTCTAGTTTAGAGGTCGAAGGAATGGAGGTCCTCTTTATATTCATTATTATAGATTTGACACTCTCCATCACCAAACCATATGCATTCATGGTAAAAGGGTTTTGTTGAAGAATGCAAAGCATTAAACATTATTTGCTATCCTAGTTCATATAGTAGCAGACACTTTAATAGAAAAGACAACTATCACCAAGAGAAGTCTCATTAGGGCATACATTGGTGTCTTCAAGATCTTATTAATATTCGTTAATGATATACGCCTTCTCGCCAACAGTTTCTATTGTGAACTTCTCTGTATACAATACAGGCCTACGTATTAATCTTGGGAAAGACCAACAAGTCTCTACAATAAACAGGTTTTCTATATTTGTTAAGCGCCATAGCCTCTTCTGGTGGCTTGCGGAGCTATAGATATGATAAAAAAAAGAGAGATTCGGAAATCTAGAAAAATTTACTTAAGAACCTAATTACGCTTTTTCTCTTCGAACATGCATTTCATATTGATGCGTGGATGTGAACCTTAGAAAACATAATAAATTAAAAACAGGATCCCAAAGTCGGAGCTATAATTACAGCAGTACCTTGATACATGAAACACTTGAATATATCTTATGATCTCGATATGTCAATAAGCAAAACAGTGGTTGAATAACAATCTATCTGAATGCACTGGGTTAAAGCATATTGGGTTTTAGCACTAGCGTCTCTATCTAGCATTGATTGATTCGTGTGTTGTTTTATTTGTTTTCTTTTAAGCTTTAAATTTTAATTGTTTTAAACACACCTTTTTTTTTTCTTCCTTTTACATTCACAGCTTTTCAGTGGCAACTTAACTTTAGTCGTTTTCATCAAGATTTCCGGGATGCTGTAATGATAGGTGCAATCGAACGTAAATTAGGAGCTAGTGCTGCTGAATGTTTTAAATACATATTGAAACAAATGTATGAAAGAACAGATCCTTGGCAAAGGGTAAATATTATTACAGTAGACCATTTTCAATCCAATATTTTTAACGTATTTTTTTTTTGTTTTAGCAATCCTCAAATCCTTTTACGGTTGTTGAAGTCAAACAGTTGGTGGAAAAGAATTCCGCTAATTTGGATTTAGTTAGACATTTGGATCAATATGTGGCAGCCATAGGTAAAATTGTAAAAACATATTAAATTTGTTTAATCTTCTAATTCAAAGTCATTTACATCTTTTAGCCGATGATTCTCTGGGTTTTATACGCAAAATAGGCGAAATGGGCGGTGGCCAATATGTGGTGGATTTGTCAGGAGCCTTTGAAAACTTAGCCTTAGCCTGTGTGGAAAGTGTTATAACCGAAAGATTTGGTTCAAAGGCTTCACGGATATTTCGTGTGGTGCGCATGAAAAAATACATTGAACAAGAAGACTTGCAAAAGGAAGCCATGATACCAGCCAAAGAAGCTAAACTTTTATCCTACAATCTATTTCAAGAACAATTTCTACAAATCAAAACAATACGCAAGGCTGGCGGTGGTGGCAGTGGTCCAGCAAAAGCATTTTATTTATTTTATTTGAAACAAAAACAGGTAATTATGCATATGGTGGCATTTTTCTTAAGTGTAAAGTTAAACAGAAAATTCAAATATGTTTGCAGATAGTCAAAATGTTATTGGATATATGCTATAAGGCTTTGTATAACGATATAACACGCTCCAATTATGAAAAGAATGAAAACAAAAGATTAATCGAAAAATCTCAAAAGTTAGATAGTATTGTGGCCACCATGAAAGAGAGAGGAGAATCAGCAGAATATATAGCAGAGGTAAGTAAAAATGCTTTCCCTTTCAAATGAATTATTTTTTCCTCGAAATTAAAAGAAACCGACCTAATGTATCAATGGCAGTGAAAAGAAGTTTTAAAAAATATTAGTTCCAAGGTCCCATCTTTTTTTTTTATTTGGAACTTTTAAATAATCTCACTGAATTAGTTTACACAGACGAAATTAATTACCATTCTGTAATTCAATACTTTCGTTTGAAAGTTTTCAATTTAACAAATCTTAAAGCTAAGCTGACTTACGTCAGCTCGGAGGTGTCTGGCCTTTCGTTCACATGTTCAATAAGGCCGTCTAGGACGATCACTGAACTGATAGGCCAGTTAGCATCAGAAACAATTTTCATAATAAAATTGAACGAACCTCCACTCAAGATGTGTAGGCCAGCTGAAGTGATAGGCATTTCAAAAACACTTTATTGTATCACATTTTCGTGGAAGGCCTAGAACTGAGAATTGTGTGCTGCGTTTGTTAACAATAGAACGAAAATAACGTTGTGAAGATGTTTTAAGTGATTTTAATTAAGAAAACAACGTTGTTTCGTTATAAAAATGCATCACTGTACACAATACCCAATTCAATTAGATTTCCGTTACGATACGATCTTAGACTTCCAATTCAGCTAAGCCTGTTAAAACGAGAGTTTTTCTTTAGGAATTCTCGACAGCAATGACCCGTTATCACGACCATTGGATCTACCTTTCGAAATGAATCGAATACCACTCGGCCAAAGATTGCAAACTCAGCATAAGCTGTTCCATAAAGAAAAAGCTATTACGAATAACATACAGTTATTACAACAACAACAATAACAACGACCACTTATGGGATAATTAAAATCAGTTAATTGAAGTTCGATCCTTACTCATTCGCCATAATCCCTCGGATTATTTTCTATTAGCAAACTTTAAACATTTACAGGTCGTTAAAAATATGTCAAAACTGAAGACGTATGGCCCATGGTTATTGAAAATAACTGTAAACGAGGCACTGAAAGTATTTATTATCGCTCTGGAGTGCTAAAAAGGAGTTCTATTTGTTAGGCCGAATAATTTAGGAACCACTCTCGTATTTTTTTTTACTTGAAAATGAAAATTTTCGATGGAACGCAGTTATAATACGAATTATAAAGTTCTTATTAAGTGTGGAATGATTTTTTTTTATCACACACAATGAAAAACATATTCAAATAATAATTCCTTTATTTCTTAATTTAGATACTTGAAACCTTGACACCGCCCGAACGCGAAATACTTGATAAAGTTAAGACACGCATTAAAACTTTATCAAAAGCTGAACTGACTTTAGACGATACTATATTTCTTTTGCAAATGTATATGTATCACTCGTCTCAATTGCCTGCCTTAGCTAAGGATAAAAAATAACAAATTAAGATAAATTGTTTAAATTTTTTTTTTAATTTTATTTATACATACAAATATAAAAAAAAAAAGTTTATATTAAACGACTGTTTATGGATAAATAATTTAAAAAAGAAAAATATATTGTGACATTTGGAAGAATAATCAATCAATCAATCGTGTATAATTTGTAGCATACATTTCGTTTAATAATTTTTCTTTGACTATTTACAATTTTACAACATATATATGCATGTATATATGTATATATATAATAATAACTTATTAAATGCTTTGTATATGCAAAGTACAAACATAAATAAAACAATAACATATTTATGTATATAAAACGAGAATAATAATATTTATAGATTATTATTATATTATTATTTATTATTATGTTAAAAGACTAAAACTAAACTAAAATATTTGTATTTGTGAAATGTACAACAAAAAAGAACAAGACAAAAGAAAGAAAAATGCTTTTTTTCTCTTTAAGAAAACATGGCAGATGATTTTCGAAAATGTTAAATAGATTAACAATAAAATTTTTCAAAACAGAAAAAAGATAAAGTAAAAAAAAAATGTGAATTTTGTTTTTGTTTTTGCTTTTGTAATATTTTAAATAATAATAATATGTATTGTCTTCGAAACAAAACTATGAAATTGAAATTGATGTAGTATATGTACGTATATGTGTGTATGTATGTATGTTAATGTGTTTTAAAACAGCAAATCTACATAGCATTACCATTATAATGCTCATACATATAATCCCAAAATTGTTGCCGTTCCAATTCGGGATTTGTTTTCATTTCCAGATTTGTCGTGATATCCATATAACTTAGATTTTCCATAACATCATTTGGATTTATGGGCAACCAAGTGGTGGTAAGTAAATTATCATCTATATGAGGTGGTGTGGGATTTCTAAAAACAACAACAACAAAAACAAGGAAATTAATATACGATAATTATTCCCTTTCAGCTGTTGTATATATATTTACCCATATTTAGCGAAATTTGTCCACATTCGCACCATGCGATTTTTGACTAGTACTTCCATTGATTTGGGATCTAAACTTAAATTAAAGAAACCAAATTTAAATAAATAGCCCATCTCATCGCCATGACAGACTCCGGGTCTTTGCAAGCCCAGCATTCTTTTGTATAAACCTAAAGCACCGTCGAATGAGAAACGATACATATACACAGGAGCATTGCCATATTTAGCATGATGCCGGGCTGTGCGTCGTATACCTTGTAGGAACATTAAATCGGTAAGTAACTAAAATGAAAATAAAAATTAATTTCAAATAAATTTCCTGTTTTTTTTAGATTAAAAACAACTCACCGCTATCATTTCATCAACAGATTCAACACCCACTTGCTTCGAGCCCAAATAGAATTGTCGTATATCGCGACTAACACTTGTTCTTTGATCGGTTACATTGAGATCATTGGGCACCAAACGATCAAAATCATTTTCAATAATTTCCAATAGCTTGGGATTTTTACGTAAACCTAATTAAAGCAAACAAATGCAATTAGTAATTAGCAATCAAAACATAAAAATTTAAAACATTAACTTACGTCTTATAAACAACATGGCTTCATGAGTATTATAACCAGTCATGTAAGGCACATTTTTATGGAATTTATGTTTTGCATACAATTCCTGCGGTGTTTCCGCCATAAAAGGTGTTTCATAATATAAATCCTTTTCACCGGGCTTATTCCAATAGCCCTCTACAACCGGCACAAATGGCAGACCAATATTATTACGAAAATCTTCTTCGGTAAGTGTGGTGGGTGCAGCTTCTACCAGTTTCATGGCTGGTGCTCTTCTCAGAAACTCTAAAATATCTTCTGTTGTATTGGCACCAACATAACCTAAATTTGCAGCCAATCTGAAGGCTCTTGTTACAGAATTTTCACCCATAGACCAGGGATTTAAAGCCGAGCCACTTTCAGAAATGGCACGATGAAACAGACCTTTTGCCAAAGGCGACAATAATAACATTTGCACCGAAGAAGCACCAGCTGATTCGCCAAATACGGTCACCTGATTGGGATCACCACCAAAGGCAGCAATATTATCACGTACCCATTTCAAAGCCAATATTTGATCTTTTAAACCTTGATTGCCAGGCGCATCGGGACCAGCCGTTAAGAAACCCAAAGGTCCTAATCTATAATTCAATGTAACCAACACAACGTTTTCAGCCACCAAATAGTCGGGACCATATAGAAACGTATTGCCAGAGCCAAATGAATAGCCACCGCCATGTAACCAAACCATTACCGGCAATTCAGGATTACTAGAAAAGGAAGAAACATTTAAAAAAAAAACCATAAAAACAATATTGAAAGAAAATTAAAACTTACTATTCACCCTTGGGCATTTTGGCAGTGAATATATTCAAAAACAGGCAATCTTCATTGCCTTTAAACGTATCCAAAATCATATTTTTATGAGGACAACTATTGCCTTCCCTGGAGGCATCTCTAATGCCCGACCAACTTTTCTCGGGTTCAGCAGCACGAAATCTAAATAGAAAAGGTATTTAATTTAAATTTAATTATTGTTTTTAATATATTTGTTAACTAAAATATACCTTCTATCGCCTACAGGTGCTTGACCATAACGTATACCCTTAAAGCTATAGTAACCGCCTCTTTCACCAGAACGATACTTTTGGAAACGCCCTCGTATTTTACCCACTGATGTTGTTACCACCACATGAGTATCTTTCTGTAAGTATAAACAAATGAAATTATTGTCATTATTATTATTATTATTATTGTTGTTGCTTACAACAAAAGGTCATTGTTAAACGTTTAGTTTATTATTGTATTAAATTTAATTTAAATGCAGCTGCCTTAGTCATTGCCAAAAATAATAGTGAATTAGCAAAAGAAGAAAAAAAAAACCCAACTTTGTAGAATTATTTATTGTGTACATTCTTGTCTTTTGCATTATTGCCTTCTCTTGACCCAGTAGCTGGCCAAAAAAAATAAATATTCGTGAGTTAGAAGTTGTAATTGACATACGAAATTGACTGGTTAACAAAAGAGTTCTTAAATTGTTTAGCACCTCTTTAGAATATTGTTGCCGAAAATAAAGATGCACAGTTTCATAAGATCATAATTTTCATTTTTAAAAATAATCATGGCTTGTTAATTTAACTTCTTAACATTAATTTTTCATTCTTGGCATTCTTTTTTTTTTTTTTTTTTTTTTAAATTAGCAGTATGTAGTCTCATTATCGAAGGCCGTTAAGGAGTGCTTAATTTGGCAAACCAAAATTGCATTCATAACGAAAAAAAAAATTCTTTAAATAATTGAAATAAGTTTTCTTTTAATATTCTATCATTAATTATAACTTCATAACATATTTTCCAAAAAAAAATTTAAATGTTGGCATAGGAAATTAACATTAAGACAATTCATTGCACATACATAATGCTTAAATTCATTAATTTTATGAAAATATTGTTTAAATAATTAATTACATGGTTGTAATCTGCTTTCGAGGGCAATATTTCGAAACTACGTTACTTGGCGTGCACACTCTGAACGCAGTAAATGCTGACTACATACTTATAACTTCATCGTTCTTCGTTAATATAATATTACAGAAACTGTTTTCAAACCAAACTTAGAGTTTGTATGATCATATCACCAATAAAGCTATAAGACTAATAGAACGTTGTTGGTAGTACAAGGTTTCTCTTTAAATCCCCAGAATAAATTATTATCAATCAATGAGATTGACAGCCTTATAACGAAAGTTATATTAAAGGCAATCCTATTTAAATCGAATACAATCAAAACTAAAGCCTTTATATTTCAACAATTGAGAGAGAAGGCGTAAAAATTTTCACTATAAGCATACATAGAAATCCCCCCGAAGAAAGTGTAAACTCAATGAGCAATAAGTTGCTTACTACACTGAATACATGTTCACAGAACGTATTGGTTTTAGGCAACGTTATATAGACTCTTAGATCGTGTTACAGAAGACCTAATGAAACGGAATAATATTGCTTCCCCGTATCACTAGCATAAGGGTCAAAGTAAAGGTGATCTCGAAGAATATGCATATCGCCATGCATAGCCTTCTTGTTAATTCGTTACTAAAGTCGGCTATAAAAAGCATCACGCATAACAGAAAAGAGGAAGATAATGAACACTTTAAAAATCCGAAGAATTTCCGAAAATATTTCAAAAAAAAAAAAAAAAAAAAAAAAAGGAAACAACGAAGATGCTGGCCGTAACGTGCGACATAAATGGCAATAGTATGGGGATTTATAAATGCAGTTTTTTAAAGCCAATGGTAGCAGATGACTGCACGACTGTACCATCAATTAGAAATAAAGCACATACACATAATTGGCCATTACAACTCTTCAGTCAGTATTACGGCCTAGCTTCTCACACCACTTATGTTGTGTGTGCTAATTTTATACGTGAGTGGCGGGACCTACAGTTTAAAGTCGACTCCGAACGACAGATTTTTTTGAGAAACTTTTCATGGCAATTTTATTTACTCTCAGAGTTTTTGCCAGAAATCTGCTGAGAGGAAGCCGCCGAAGAAATATTTTTTTCAAATTTCGTTTTTTTTGATGTCTGACCGGGGATTCGAACCCTGGCCAACATTCGTCTAATAAGCCAACACACTGCCCACTAGACTACGGCGACTTCAAAAAATATAGCACATACTGAAAAAGAACAAGCTGAGATTAACACAATAAATCTTCCGAGGTGGGCACAGGTCCGTTGTAATTTGTTGAAATTAGAAATATCGAACTGGCGAATCGCATTAACAGCTCTTAGATGCGATTCGATTAAAAGGTTTCAGTCTCTGCGTACTATATCCACTAAACTAATAGAAAAATCTTAAAACAATATTTTGAAATCATATGAGGTGTAGTAAAAAGAAATTCATTTTCTTGATAGGCTAATTGTTACTATTTTGGGTAGATTTGGATTATAAACTCCCGAAAATAATTGTAATGGGACAGTATTCTATTCTTGGTGAAATGTTGTAAATTTCTAGCTTCAGAATGGTTCAACTGTTGAGAGTACATGTTTGAATTAATAGTTTTGCCTTACGCCTGTTTGACAATCTCCTCAAGGGCTACATTTTTGTACAATAAATATTGGCTTAACCCCTAGTTGCATATCAGATTCAATATCTTATTGCTGTAGGTGGCACACTTTTCTCCATCAGCCACTATTCGCTGTAGAAATTGATTGCTTTTCTTGCGATTCTACTGTAGTGAAAATTTGCTTAAGAAATCTTTTTTTATTTTACTGTTGTGCTGTAAAAATAGAAGATTTTTCTTTATTTTATCAAAAATTTAAACAATTGGTCGAATAGAGCATAAGGCATCTTTATCATCAAGATAAATCGACTAAAATGTCACTTGATCGGTAGTAACAAGAGCATAAATCTCTTCAGATTTTTAGTCTTCTCGCAGCTGATATCCATTTTTGATAAGATCTTGGACAAGTCATCACCAAACAGTTACAGGAACTTATTTTAAGTACAAAATCTTATCTTTCCAACGCTAGCCGCTTAATGTTTAACACTAAACTTGGCTCAAGCAATAAATTTACAATGACTGTTTTGTTTACATTCTATTTAGAGAGATAAATTGCCTCCAATAAAATATTAAAACAAAAAAATATCATAATGCATGTCAATAATAGCTTGAAGAATTTCGGCAGATAAACGTTTTCCTTTAACAAACATTTTTTGTTTCCATAATTTAACAAAATTAGGCCAAATTAGTATGCGTTCGAAGAAGAAAAAAAAAATAAAAAATTAAAAACTTAAGAAGAAAGAAATTAATGCAATACACTTAAGCAACAATCACTGTTAAAATAATTATGCAATACGAAATTCGACTGGTTTTTCCAAATTTTCTGACCAGTTTTACTTTAACTCCTAAATACTGCAACAAGAGCATTTTATAGCATTTCAATAAATATTGAACTTCAACTAGCTAAGCATTGTTAACTTTAAATGAACAAGTTTAAGTATAGAAATGTTTAAATGAATACAACCTGCAGCTATCAACTATCAATTGGCCAGTATCAGTTTTTGTTTTATACCAGCCTCGATCAATCAAAGCTTACGATCCATAGAAAAAACATAAATTTTTGTGTATGACCGAACCATACACTCAAAAAATCAATCTCATCTTGTGTAACAACAACATTATATTTTGCTTTATGCTGCACAATTCTTAAAGCAGCTTATGCTTCAGTCATTGGAAAACTAAAAACAAAAATCAAAAAAAAACTTTTGCATAGACTGCTATGGGCATTGCTGCTGGTAGAGAGGCATTGACACAGAATACCATGAAGTTGAAAGTAATTTGTGGCTCATGTGTGCTTTTAATTTTATGTTTAGTTGGCAGTGGCAGGTGTCACCGCCATCATTGTTTTCTTGTAAAAATCTAAAGAATGGTAAAAACAAAATTCTTTTTTTTTTGTTCTGGTTAAAATTATTTCTTTACCAAAATATACTTTTGTTTTTTCTAAGCGTTTTCAAATTGTTTTTTGCTGTCTATTAAAGTAATTTGTGTAGGATAATTTTTTTTTTTGAATCTTTCCATAATTTATAATTCTTTTCGATTACCCCCGTTTGTTTACAACATAAATATTGATTTCTTTGAAAATTTCACGCTTTATGATCACAATATTTATTATCATCATTGTACATAAGTATTGTACATAAGTATTGTAGTTGATTAAAGGAAAAGTACAGTAGGGTTGCATATTTCGTAAAACGTAAAATCTTAGAAGCCAACATTATACGTAATTGGAGAGCTAATAATTTTTGAATAAGCCGTATTTGGCTTGAATATTTTTTATTCATAAATATCTGTTTTGTTTCTATTAAAATAAATAACCTCAGTTGTAATATGCTTGTTGCAATGTTCTAATCAATCCTCTAGTAAAGACTTTGTACATATGTAATCTTTATCGACTCAGCCGTTGCAAATCTCCATGCTTACATGGAAACCAAATCTGCTAAATTTGTCAGTTTTTGAAGACATTGTATGAGCAGCAAGCAGTATGGTTATTTAAACGTTATTAAGTTTCTTCTACAATTCTAATCGTACGTCATAACCATGTAATATATAGACTAGCGTGCAAAACCTTGAAGCTTGTTTGAAATGGACATACTTTTTGGATTTGAGTCTTAGACTAAGGCAACTGAATTTTGATTTTCATGTTATAGTCATATACTAAGAATTCTTGCCACTGAAAGAAAGTTGAGTTTTAGTAAAAACTCTTCTGCTGCATGTCTAAAACATCATTCGTGATAGGATTCATCCTTGAACTTGTCGTCAGCGCCCTGTTCTCTACTGATATTTTACACAATCACTATCAAATCATTTTGATGTTCTGATCAACTAAAACAACTTCCTATCGCCCGTAGGCGACGCGATAAATACTTTATATTTGTTCACTGATCCGCCCTCATTCGTTTAGCTGTAGTTTCCAACGACACTGTGGTTTCCCATGTAAACCTATTAGACAAAAATTATTTATCATTTCATTCACCATACGTATGTATGTGACCTCTGAGCATTTTGGTCAAATCAGATCAAGAAAGAAACTATAAATATGTTACATAGGCCTTGTTATAGCCAAGTCTTGTATTATCGTACGTAGAGTACCATCAATTTTTAACTTCAAATGAGAAGAATGCGACATCATTTTGCCAGTGCCAAAGATCGGGCTGTTTAGCTCAAAGCTCGTCCTGCTTTAATTGCCCAGCAAATATTGTCTTAAACCCAATAAGTCTCTACCTCTCACCATCTTTCCTTTCGCCGAGTATAATATTCCAAACTTTTCTTTCCCTTCCACAGAATGTACATTGCCGTGAATTTCCCTACGTATACTTAGGAATCACATGAAAAGTGCTTAATTTTATGTTTGTCTTCTCCCTTTTCTCCTCTATCTAGAGATCCTCTATCGTTAGATCGGAAATAAAAGGAAAAGAAGAAAAAAGCCAAACAGAAAAATAGAAAAAAATAGACAAGTATTCTTCCATTAAAGTAATTTAAACCAAATTTTGTAGTTAAGGTATGAGTACTAAGCCAAGCTTACATTAACAACAAGCGCGGATTCGGTCTTAACCCTTAAGAACACAAAATTCAAAGATGCAGCGGAATTTAAAAATTTTAAAGAAACTTAAACGTTTTCCATTTGATTAGTTCTTATGAACGCATTTAATAAAACTCATACTTAATAACTTAGTAAAAGGGCCCCCCCCCAATCTTAAAAATCAGTGAATACCAATAGCTCCATAATTTTATCGTCAAGCAAAAAGCCTAAGAGCCTTTATATTGAAATATTACATTCAAAATAGGAGTAAATTTTAAAATAAATTCATAAATTTTTTTAAAAACCTACATAGTTTTTATACATTTTGAGGGTGAGGGGAAAATATCCCATTAGCCTCCGCATGGATCCGCGCTTGTTTGCCTAGAAATAATATAAAAATTTTATCAAATAAAATAAAATTACAAAATAATTTTCATTTTTAATTATTTCATGCAATGACAAAATGCAATGACTTGTACCCCCACCCAATGTTTATTATTTTCTTTTTTTTTTGTTTTTGTTTTTCTACTTTAATTTACCACTACAAATAGTAAAATTTTCGTTAGTTTTTTTTTTGTTTTTTTTTTGTTTTTCATCGGCATTACAAACTATGGTTAGCTTAGTTGTATTTACTTGAGCTGATTTGAAGGACACATCTTGTTTAGAATGTGCATGTCTGGTTATGGCCAATTGCAAAAATATTGTATTACACTGCCAAAGTAGTGTATGTTGTTGTTGTTTTGTATTTATTCTAATAACTATTATTGGTTGAAATCAATTATTTAACGTGTATTAATTTAAGCCTAAACAATTTGGTGTTTTTTTTTTTTTTAATAAATTTTTGAATATTTTAATTATCATATGCGAATTTGTTTGTTTGTTTGCTTGTTTTCTTTAAAGGCCTTTAAAAAGAAGAACTACAAGAATAACTACAAAAAGTAGTAGTAGGAGGAGGAGAATGTTGTTATACTTACACGAAATGACCTTACAACTTCTTGCACCACACGCATTGCACGTGATGGAAACAATTGAACCAATGAATTTGGATGTGATGTCAATGTTTTCCATGCTGTAGTTTCCTGCAATGAAATACAAAGAAAAATTAGAAGAAAAAAAAAATTATTATTCGGTAAGTTTTTTTTATTTATTTATGTAAACTTTTAACGTGTTAATGTTGTAAAAAGTTATTTGAATGCGCTAATTATACGATTTATGATTAAACGAAATATTATGTTAATTTTTTTTTTTCGATTTTCGATCTTAAATTTTAATTTTAATTTATTCATTGCGGTTTCATCATATTTAACGAGCTTTTTGTTTTTCGTTTTTTTGTTTTTTTTTTATTGTAAATCGATTTTATTTCTTTTTTTTTTTAATGCGACAACTTCAAAATCAACTCAAAAACGGACCCTAGTAGGGTATGCACAGATTGTTTGTTAATTTTTTTTTTTTTTTTTTTTTTTTTTTTTTTTTCATAAAATGCTGTTGTTGCCTACACTTTAATATTGCAAACTGATTCTTTTTCTAATTTGTAAAGTTTTCAATTGCAATATTCTCACAAACAAAAAGGTATAGTGAATCCATTTGATCTGAATTAATTGAATTCAAGGTTTAAATTAAATTAACTTTGCGAAGTAGTATTATTCTACTATAATTAAATGAAATTAAGCATTAAACAGAATTTTTGTAATAATTCAGCTATGTTTGCAATCTTTCGTGGGCTGATATTTATCTGTATTCAAGAGAACTATTTAACTTTATTAAATTCAAAACAATGTTACAGCATTTTTCATACATGTGCAGTGAGCGTCAAAAGAAAATGTACACTGTGGATAAAATTCTAACAATCACCAACCAAAATCAACTTTTGCCACTTAAGGAGAGTGCCCGAAAAAATTTGACAATATTTTGAAATTTTTTCTATTTTTTTTTTTCAATTTCAAAAACTGACAATGAAACAATTTTAAAACAAAATTGACGGTAATTTATTAACGTACTTTTTTTTTAATGTACAGTTTCTTTTGGTGCTCACTGTATATATATATTGAAGGTGATGAGGAATTATTTCAGAATATTGTATAAAAATTTGAAAAAA
Source organism: Sarcophaga bullata (assembly GCA_005959815.1). Classification (NCBI taxonomy): domain Eukaryota; kingdom Metazoa; phylum Arthropoda; class Insecta; order Diptera; family Sarcophagidae; genus Sarcophaga; species Sarcophaga bullata. The sequence continues at coordinate 79,873 of QOCX01000520.1, forward strand.
TTAGTGCATAGATACTCATTTTCATAACACGTATAGCCTAGTTTTTAAACACTTCCTATCTTCAAAATTTAAACAAAACAAAGTGTGTGTGACATATTATTCGTTTAAAAGACTTATTGATGCCGTTATGTATGGAATACAACATCATTCAAATGCCTGCTCTGGCTTTTTTTGGATTTAGCCGATAACTTGTGTTATTCACATACGTCTACGAAAACCCCACTAGAAAAAATCGTAACGGGGTCATATTACAAGATCTCGGTAGCCAGTTCACATTACATCCACGTGAGAGGATCATGCCTTCAATTCAATCATGCAAAATCCGCAATAAGGCATCAACTGTCTGGCACGTAGCATCGTTCTGTTCTAACCACCCTATCATATATTTTAAGGGCAAAATAAGTTGGTAATTAGCAACTTATATTGCTTGCCGTCAGCAGTGATGGCCCTGACCATTGTTGTTTTCAAAGAAATATGAACCAATACTGCCAGTCCAAAATATACAACAAGCAGTGTGTTTTTCGAGATGCATTAGACGCTCTTTAATGTAGTACTTAGGAAGAGTCTTAAAATCAATCTTCCAGAGACTGTCGATGTGAATGACCTAAAGTCGCCATATTAAAACACAATTCATCCGTTCCAATAATTTCAGAATTAAATTTCCTTATCATCAAACCCAGATTAATTATTATATGTACCCAATGCGATTTAATCACGAACGTTTTGATTTAATGTTGGAATGGGTCTTGTTGAGATTATGCAACGACTCCAGATAGAAACTCAGTTCATGAGGCTCCTTTTATCCAGTCTTATTTAAGTGGTTTCAAATAGTTTATGGTGCAATGTTTAACTCCTATTCAATCGAAACTGTGTTTACATGTCGGTCATATTGGACAGCGTTTAAGTTTTTATTGATCGAACTCGACGTGTGTAACTACTTACTTACTTACTTAATTGGCCATAACAACCCGATTAACGGATTTCAGCCTGCCGCAACACATCCTTCCCAGGCGCCTCTGCTTCTTGCGCGCCTACGCCAGTTGGTCACACCAATCGATGACAGGGCTTCCTTATCCAGTGAAGACGTGGGTAACTATTTGGTTTAAATAGTTCTATTTTTAACACTTCAATTCTGAATTAATAGCTTATCCTTAGAGCAGCAACTTATATTACATGGTTATCACCCACCTCCCTTACTGTCAATATTTTTCGTTTCGTTAATGCTATCTTCATCAGCAATCACTGCAGAAATTAATAGTTGAACAGCTATTTGTAGATAAAACTACAATCAATGAGGTTTTTAACCGTGTGCTATTGTGAAATCCTTCTGTTGAATTTCTTTATTGTGCTATCCGATGAAGGATGCTATTCAGAATACTGCTCTTTAACTGCCTTCAGGTCGATACTCAATAGATATTACCAGGGTATACTTTGTTCAAAACCGGGAGTAGAGTTTTAGAATTGTTAACAGAGGAATTACTTTTTGCTACCACCAAATGGAAAGCTTCTAACTTATTTAAAAGCATTGTTCCTTAAGCATATTAAGGAAAATAATGAAGTTCCTTTTACTACATCGAATAGATTAAATAAGGATTTCTTTAACATACTCATACTCATACATACATTCAACATATTCATTCCGATATTCCAAAATTATCCAAAGAAATAAACTGAGTAATATGCAAACGTGTGCAACTCTATATAAAAAAGAAAGAAACGATAATTGCCAATTTCTTTCTTTTTCTGTTTAAAACTGGAGCAATAATTTTGAAAATTAATTTAAAAAAAAAAAACAAAAATTACAAACAATTTTAAAACTTAATTCCATGTAATTGTAATTCATCATTCATTAAGTCAATGTATACTTTGTGACGAATTTATAAGAAAATCATGATTTTTTGCATAAAATCGTTTTCATATCCATCCATTTAACTAACTAACTGGGGTAACGCATATGTGTGATCCATATTTATTCCTACCTACATTTATTCAATTACTCTTTTCTTTTCTTTTCTTTTCCTTTTCTTTTTCTATTTGATCACAATTGTATGTATGCATGTACACATATGTACTCCTCATTCATGTACTATTTACGTAATTTTTCAATTATTTTCACTTTCATTGAGAAAATCTTTGTAATTTTGTACCAAAAAAAAAAAAATTTGGTCACTTGCAAAACGTGGACTACTTGAATGCGTTTCATTTGTATTACTGCACTCGTATGAGGAAAATAAAAGAAAATAAATTTCCTTAATTTTGTTTTCCTTCTTTCTTGGAATATGAAAATTAAATGTGAAAATGTGATTCAGTGAGCATATGAATTAAAAAAAAAATTCAAAAATATACCCGTTGACCGGCTCTAATATTTGTAGCATGAAAGAAGAGGTTATGTCAGGCCAATTATTAGATGTACAGTACTACAACATGAAGCAGGAAAAAAATTTCTTTGGCGGCTAACTCTCAGCAGTCTTCTGTCAAAAATTCTGCGAGTATCTAAAATTGTCATGAAAAGTTTCTCAAAAATCTATTGTTTGGTGTCGACTCCAGGTCCTGCCATGTATAAAATTAACACTCACCCAACATACATAAGTGGTGTGAGAAGCTAGGTCGTAATCCGGACTGAAGGGTTGTAATGACTAAATTAAGGAAATGCTGTCATCATATTCCATTTTGAATTTAAAAAAGCAACAGTTTACAACGTTTGAAGAACCATCATTTTTTCTTCCCAGAAGGCTTTAGATAAGCAGAGAAATTTTTGCCTAATTTTCTAGCGAATCTCATAAAGAGAACCCATTTGCGCGGATCACATGTAGGGTTCTCAAGTATTCGTTATGGCCAGTACCGTTCTCTACCCAATACGTTCTCAACCCAGTTTACGGGTATGTCGCGTGACCTAACGCCGTTTTCGGGAGAAATAGACGACATTAAGGGATAAGCTTGAACGTTGAAACGACTTAATGCAAGCGTGACAGTCCGAGTACATCAGCACATGTTCAAGCGATATTCCGCTAATAGGCCGACATTTAAACGCCATGAAGATAGCCGTAGCCTAGTAGGTAGTGTGTTGGCTTATTAGACGAAAGGTCAGAAAGGTTCGAATCCCAGGTCATACTTCGGCGGCTTCCTCTCAGCAGATTTCTGGCAAAAACTCTGAGAGTAAATAAATCTGCCATGAGATGTTTCTTCAAAAAATCTGCCGTTCGGAGTTGACTTTAAACAGTAGGTCCCGCCACTAATGTATAAAATTAACACACATTAGCATAAGTGGTGTGAGAAGCTTGGCCGTAATCCTGACTGAAGGGTTGTAATGGCCAATTATGCATGTGTGTGAAGATAGTCATGGCTTTTGTCTTAAAACCAATGCAGTCATTTGGAAGCGTCTGTAAGTTCTCGGTATGAAAGTCCTCTATATAGGCATTTTACGCCCATTTTGGAATCCAACTTCTAACCGTCACTGTATATTTCAAAAGAATGCGGAGGAATCTAATTTATGTTATAGATTGGATAGGTTCTCTATATTTTTCACTTTTTAATTGAAATTAACATCTTCAATACACACACAATTAATTGATGAATGCATTCTTTGCAATAACAGTCAAGCATAAATAAATAAAAAAATAATACGAGTATACTTCAGTTCATTTTTACCTCAATTGTTGAAGGATCAATTGTGGAAGTTAAAGTTGTTGTTGATAATTCACCATAAACATTATCGATAGCTAAAGTATCATCATCATCATCAGCATTATCATCATTATTACCTCCATCGTTATCAACGACATCGTCAATAATAAAAATATTGTTGGATGTAACAGCCTTCACCGCCGCCGTATCTAAAGTGGGCACAACAATATCAATTTCCTTCTCCTCTTGGCTATTGCTGCTGCTATTACTCCTTGCTAATGATGACGTTATGGCTGCTGATGTCTGTTGTTCATTTGTTATGCTGGGCATTGTTGTGCTATTCGCAGTAAATGTTGACCACGTTGTGCTCACATTTATTGTTGCTGTTGTTGCATTGAGCAGATCTTTAATCGTGGTTGTACCAATTAATAATTGGGTTTCAGAGTCATTTTCCGTTAGTGTGTCATTTCCATTCGTATTGTTATTGTAACTGGTGAAATTACCAATTGTATTGGCATCATTGTTTTCTTTTCTTTCACGTTTATTATTATTATTGTTGTTGCTATTATTGTTGCGATTTAAATTTGTGACCGATATTGCAAAGGCAATAAGTGCCAGAGCCATTGCAATGGCAGCCAATGCAGTCACATACTCCAATGAACGACGACAAGCCATTATGATTGCTGTTGTTGTTGTTGTTGTTGTTGTTTTGGGTTTTTTTTAAAAATACTTTTGTAGTTGTTGTTATTATATAAAATGAGCGTATTCAGAGACAAACTGGTTAAGCACTGGCACAACTCTTTAAGGTTTTTTTTCTGTTTGTTTTAAAGATTTTTAATGTTGTTTAGAGACAGTGGGACAAAAGGCAATTGTTTTGTGGTATAGAATAAAGCGTTAGCCGTAATAAAAATTTCTGCTTTAAAGCCTAAACATACTCTTTTACAATTAGACGCATAGTTTCAGTTGAGTGTGTCAACTTTCAAAAATTTTGATTATGATGATGGTGGCGATCATGATAGCAGGTGCTCTTAGAACAACACCATCTAAAGTATTGTTTACTATACTGAAGTAGCCACCACTAGGTATGTTAATGAAGAATGATTTTGAGCACCACAAGAACATCAAAATATATTTGCTACAGTCATGCCATTATATATGAGTATAGTTTACGCCTCCCTGAAAACATTGCCCAAGTATTTACAAACTGATCCTGAAATCTTTTCAGAATCCTTGAATCTGAGATTATTTCTTGCACTACCCTATTACCAATAATATAGACTTCTGCTGTACGTATCAGAGTGATATCAAGTGGAGATATACGCACATTTATTCACAGTAAGGTGGCCATTACTTCTTCGAAGATTTTTTGATGCCTCGCGATTATATAACGAGACAATTCGCGGTTATCCTCATGTAAGTTTTAGAACTTGATGGCATTCAAAGTAAAAACCATGCTAACTCCTTTGCAAAGGGACTAACGAATGATTTCTTTAAACTTTACCTATTTGGAACGGAAAGATGGCAAATTGAACCGACTTATTTGAAGATCAGACAAATCAGACCCGCTTTGGATAAATGCGGAGCACTAGCCCGTAGGCTGAAAATACCTTACAATGAGTTTTGCAGTATCCGAAATGAAGAGCACGAAGTGGATACAACAGAACCCTTTCTCTTCTATTATGCAGCACTTAACAATTTGAGACGAAGTATACTTAGGCACATAAAACGTGTCTAGCCAAAGGCGGTTTTGTTAAATTCTACACCTTAATTCGACTATCGGGATGGTTGAGAAATGCCCGCCAGGAGTTATAGTTGTACGACGGAATATATGTTGTCAGCATTACAACAGGTCCTTATAGGACCCAAGTAAGTTATACTCAACAACACAGTCTCCATATACCTTATGGGAGTGAATCTCAGTGACTTTTACCATTCCCTCAACTATACAAGTCCTTGATCCTTGATGGAGGATAAAAAGGCCTCAAGTTTATTATTTATCAGTAGAGCTGCGATATTGGGAAAAAGTGTTGCCACACGTATAATACCTGATTGGTACAAAATAGAAAATAAGGAAACATTATTGCACTGCTAAGGCTTAAGGGGATCTGTACACGAATTACATGCAAATTTTTGATTCCGTTAGTGTGTTCCAAGAAATTTGTGTTAAAAACCCAATGGTTTAAAACTAGTCAACAATAATTTATTGCGTCTTATTGGACTGAACTCTTGTTATTTTGAATTCATAGACAAATTAATTTGTTTTTTTTTTTTTTTTTGGTAACTTTTTGGTCTTTTGTCCCACTGTTTTTTCGATTACGCAATAATAAAGAGCACTTTGTAACATTAAATAATCGAGTTTAATAAAACGTTTAAATCTTTATTCTTCACGTGTTACACTCAGCCTTTAAGGAATAATTTTTAAACTCAAATTACGTTTACTTTTCCTTTCTTTGTTTCAAAATTTTCACAAAATTTTCTTTAAGTATTTCAATTTTTTTTGGTAATTTTCCTTTACAATTTTGGTTTCTTTTTCTTCTTTTTTTTTGTAAAATTTTCTTGCGTTCGGTTTCGGTTTGTATACAGTTTTTACACTACAACTTATGGTTTAAAACTGATTATTTTCCTCGAAATATAGTAGAAATATAGTGTTTGGGGAGAAAAAAGTAGACTCTTTGGGTCGATTTTTGTATTTTCGTTTTGTACTTTAGCTGCTGCTGCTGCTTGCTCTTCGGTAGTAGCACTGGTACACTGCACTGGCACTGCACTGTTGTGGCTGCATTTTTAAATTTAATATTTTTTTGTTTAAATTATTAATAATTTTTCTATTGTTGTTGTTGTTGTTGTTGTTTTTCTGTAATAATATTTGGTTTTTTTATATTGAAAAACAAATTTCAAATGTTAACATTTTTATTATACATGTTGTTGTTGTTGTTGTTATTATTTAAACAATATTAATCTCTATGTTTATTACTGTTGTTGTTATTGTTTGATTTTGTTTTGTTTTCAAATAATTTTTCTTTGAAAACTCAGTCAGTGTTTTGCTCTCACAAAATAAAATAAAATCTCCGATTATTTTGATTCTCGCACGCAATAACTTTTTTTTTTTTATTAAATGTTTTGGCTAAGCAGCATTTGTTGTTGTTTTTGTTGTAGTTGCTTTTGTAGTTGATACAATTTTATTATTTTGCTGGCCACATTACAGCTTGTTTTGGTATTGTTTTTTTAAGCCAATTAGACGACTTGTAATCTTATTGCGGAAATGTTATAATTTTCCATCCCTTTATTGTTATATTCGGTATTATTATTGCCACAATCATTCAAATGAATCTTTCTGTTTGTAAAATATTTTCCATTAATTTTCACTTTAATTTATTTTTATTTTATTTTTAATATGAAAAATCCCTATTGGAAATGGTAATGTTGTAGAATAGACCAACTTCTTTGAATATCAAAGAAATGTTTTCATGAATCTTTTTTTACGCAAGTTCTTTGCTTAAGTCTTTTGATTTGTATTTTATAAAGCATATGTGCTTGTGCTGCAGTCAATATACACATATAGGATACCCCTATAATGGCTTCTTCAAATCTAGTGTGCCGACATACTTCAGGATGCTTCTCGTTGTTTCAAAAAAAAAAAAAAAGCTCCAGCCCAGATTATACATGCGTCCAGGTGTTTACTTCCTTCCTTTTTTCTTATAGAGTTAATCTCATAATAGTTGGGTGCTTGAATGGCGTCCTGACTGTCAGATGGTATATCTATGTCCCATCTTTTAAACGTTTTCGATGGTATAGACTTCCGCTTGGAAAATACTCTCACATTTGCCCATGGACCCGAAATATTTAACTCACTTCCCTATTCCAATATCAGTTCTCGACCTATCCTTATACAAGAGTATGAAGCTTTTAGGCTACTCCATCCATTTCTGTTACTAAAATCATAGAGACTACTGGTTCTCTCCAGCAGTACGTCTGCCTGGTTCTGTCTCTCAGCTTCTCGATTTATTAGATCGTTAATCTTGTATTAGATTTGTCTCCCATCATCCCAACCAAGTACAACGAGCTTAAACACCAAAGTCTTCAGCAAGTTTCTAAATCTTAACCAAGTCCATCTGGGTTGTTCTGTCTAAGCAAACTCCTGATAAATGGGTTATTAAACCAGTATCGGCTTCGTATGAGCCAAAGTCTGTACGAGGACTTCAGCCTGGTACAACGTTTAATGGTGGTGAAACGTTTTTGTTGGTCAGGATATGTTGAAACAATTCCAGAAAAAGAAAAAAACTCTGCGTGGGTAAGCCAACGAAAAGAATTGATAGCGCAGCTTCAGTGGAAGGACCAAGTGAAAGAGATATTATCGGGACTTAACATATATCTTCTAACTGGTGAAGATGCGTAAAAAACCGAGTCGTCTGGAACTCATTGTTAAACAATATCAACACATTCATTATTCTCAGTACAGTCTACAAACATTGCTTATGTATAGAACCAAAGGCTTTCTCATAGTCTAATACAGCATATAGCTTCCACAAAATATCTTCATCTTGAATGGTTTACTGCTATTCTTTTCGAGTGCTTCAGAGTGAGAGTATCTTACGCATTCAGCCATTGCTTCGTGGGCTTGGAGAAATCCAGTCTACCGCCACCCGCGTTATCTTATGAGTAGATTTCACAATCCACCTCTACTTCCTTCCTTTCATTTGTATTTTTTTTTTTAGGTTTCAGACACCTTTTTACTGATGCTATTACGCCAGAGAAAACCTGAGTTAACTTTACAAAAGAGTTGCATATTGTAAGCTTAGTTTGTTTGGATATTTGTGAGCTTCTTAATACCAATTCTAGTTGCTTAAATATTGCTCTCTCTCTTTATTCAGCCTGTTATTTACACTAGTTTCTGCGTTTCACCATTCCTTGTCATTGTACTGCCTAGATATCAGAAGATATTTACGCACTCGTCTGGTTGGGCTTGTAGCATTATATTGTCAATGCTCATGTTGTTACTACTGATAACTGATTTTTGCGATATTTACCTCAAGTCCAGTACTTGCATATTGGAAATCTAGTGCGAGAGTAAACGCATAATCCTTGAGTTGATTTGAGAGACTTCATATAATAACTCTTCTCTTCAAGCAGATTTTGCTCATTATATCTGGATTATGGTGAATAACTGAGATGATGAGGGCATGTTGTCTTTACTCTAATGTATGTGTGAAATGGCAGACTGATCTGCCAAATAAAGCCATTAAATGTATGGCAACCAAGTGAAATTATTTTTTGAGAATTGTGTTGTGAATATTTAAATATTCAAAAGATAAATTAAAAATCTGATGTATGTGTGTGTGTGTAGTTGTTGTTTAAATAAATTGAAAAATTATCACAACATACTACAGCATAGAGGCATTGGAGGCATTATTTAATGATTGATCTTCCGTATTTAGTGCTAAAAGGTTTTCACTAATGAAACGTAAATAATTTAATTTGGAAAAAAAAAAAGAAAAACAGCATAATATACCTTGAAATTCAATTTGTTAAACAAAATATTTAAAAAAAAAAACGAAAATAAATAAACAAATAATCAAAAACATCATTAAATTCTTCAAAATGTTTCTCAACTCAAAACTTCTTGACATGGCTGGTGTATTTTATTTTTCTTTTGTTTGTCTCTGTGGGTTCATTAAACGTCCTTGACTTGATTCTGTCCCAGAGAGATCATTAATGTTTTTTTCTTTTGTTTTTGTAATTAAATGGTATTTAAAGCACGTGATTTGTAATTATTGCTATTGTTGTTGTTGTTGTGTGCTTTAATGTTCAAATTGATTGTCTTCTTAAATACGTTTTCATATTCACTCTCAACATCTGCAGTTAAAAATTTGCCTTGAATTGTGTTTGTTTTTTGTTTTTTTTTTTTACTCAATAGCCACAAAGTGCCGTTAGCTAATAAAATTATAAATAAATATCATAATTATTTTTAATAATTTATTTTCTTTGTCTCATGCAATCAATATCTCTCTTGCTTAATAAATGGTTTTTAATGCAAAATCGTCTTCATTATGACAAAAATAATAAACGAACGTACGTTGAAATGATTGACAGTTTTATGGAAATCGTTTCTACAATCCCCCCCCCTTTTTTGTATTCAAACATGTGCGTTTCTTAATACAACTCAACAACACAACAAAAAAAAAAATTCGAAATAAGAACACAAAATAAAAGACTTAAGCGACAAACTTCCATTCCATTGGTATTGGAATTTTTGCAAAAGAAAAAACAATTGATGTTTCCATGCCATGTTTTGTAATTCGATGAATAATATTTAACAGAGACATCTTTAATGGTGCGTTTTAATAAATATATCGTACGTATCGAATTCTTTAATTAAAAATTATAAAAATATGCATACATAATGAGACCCTGTCCTATAGCGGCGCTGTAGATTCTATTAGATTTAGTCCCTTTGCATATGGTACTGAAAATCACACCCATAGAGTCTATGGTTAGGTTAATGGGAGTGAAATTTAACCGGGAGCATATTGCCTCACAAATGGCTGATAGTTTCTCCCTATTTGTCCCCTAAAAAGTAAAAGTAAACTAAATGATATTGGGAAACACTTTGCTTTGAATAATAAGAGTGAAGTAATACATATCCTACGATCTTTCTACGATAAACAGATGAGTCAGGATGTTAGAGATGTTAGGTCACAGAGTGAAATATTCACAGTCCATGAGAAAATTTAATAGTTGCCTCCAAGGGAAAATTGTTTCCATCATAAGATGTGTTCAATTCAACTTGAATAGGAAGTACAAACGACGGGACAGAACAATGATATCCTGGCAGTAATGCCGCCATCCGAGTATTCAGTTCCCATATGCTTGACTCAAGATTAGAATAGCACAGTTCAGAAAAGCAGGGAAAGTAAAGTCACTCTCTACTGGATCGTAGGTCATGTGGAAATTTCCACGCCTCTGATGGAGCCAAAACATTACTGTAGAACAAGAAAAGGAGTTTAGGAAGATCTACTTTGGGAAAAGATAATGTTGAGAGGCGAAGACACTTTCCAAGCCTGATTAGTTTGAAACAATCTAAACTTTAGCTAGGTTATTATAGAAGGAAAATGTTTTGCCTTCTGATAGGACACTGGAGGCTGCAAGCATATTATACAGCAAAGGAATCGCTGTAAGTCTAGTACGAAAATTTTGTAACGAGGAGAATGAATAACCAGAACACATACTTGAAACCTCTGCAACGATAAAGTATTTCCGAAGAAGACACAGGGGATCAAACATTCCCCAAAGGAAACTATACGTAGATCCAAAAAAAAATCTTGTTATTGCAGGAATCTTTATGTAAGAGAGCTTAGTCGAAGATGTCAGTAAATGAGAAAATTAAAAACCTCCATCTCTTCAAGACAAGAACAGGGCACTGACACAGGAGGTAATCATCCTCCTCAAATCTACAGTTCCTGCAGAAGTTTTTTGGCTTAATGCCAAGTCTTTTGTCATGCCTGCCAAAAGGACAGTAGCCCGTAAAATGGATGGCCATGTGATTTAAAGACGGAAGTATGCCGCTAATCTTCCTGTCCAGCAGAGTCTAGCAATATTACACGTATCCTCTTGCTGCCAACAAAATTCTGCCCCCTATTAACGCGAGCCCACAATATCCTAAATAACCCTGTAACATGTCGAAGATTACCAGCTCAGTACCAGACCTGGTAGCTCTTCAGCAATGCAATTTTTAACGATATCCTTATGTCCCGGAACCCATGTAGGTATTAGCTTTGAATGATCCGAAATTTCGCTAAGAAATCATCGGACATTGAAACTAAGTTCCTTAGGGACTTAATCGCACCTTGGCTGTCCGAGTAATTCAAAAGATTTTCAGAGAAAATCCTGCCACTTAATAAGCAATGTCCCGCTTTCAAAATTGCCATGACCACTGTTTGGAAAGCAATACAGTGGTCTGGCAACCTATAATTGGTGAATTAAATTAATACACAACTAATGCGGCATGAAGAACTTTGCCGTTATACTGTATTTGTCGTGCTGGTTATTATCTGGCCCTGAAAACTTATTTCTATTGAGGTCTGAATATAAAATGTATATATATTATAATATACAGTCACAGAAAAAAGTCTACATACATTCTGTTATTTTTTTTTTTTGTATTTTTCTAATAATTTATTGGTTGTATTTTTTTGTATTCGTTTTTGTCTTCACCCTTAATTGTAAGTGCCTTAAACAACGCTAAAACACCGTTTTCAAATTGATAAAAAAAATCACCGCTGTATGTACACAGCTGTATGTAGACTTTTTCCTTTGACTGTATGTATATATTATTCTACTTTTTACTGCATTTAAAATTTTCTTAAAATACAAAGAAAAAAGTCCACTTACATCGCAAAAATTTTTGTTTTTACCCTAAATTTAACACAAATTTTATGAAGCTGGTGCGTTTATTATAAGGTTGTAAGAAGTTGAAAAATTCCTTGTTTGGGTTCGGGGCAAACACTTTGAGAGTTATAGCGAAAATCAAAGTACACATTTGTAGCTTTCATTTGATACCAATTTTATAAAAATTGGTTCGTTCGTTATAAAGTTATAAGAAGTTAAAGAAATAGCTTATTTGGGGGCATTGCCAAAAATGCTAAGATTCAACTTCTTATAACTTTACAAGTATAAGGGTGTAGACTTTTCTCTTTGACTATATGTATGAAATTGTTCAACTTTTTATTGCATTTAAAAATTAAAAAAAAAAAACCTTTTTAAATAAATTGATTTCAGTTTCTACATAAAATTTCTTGCTTAACAAACACTTCCATTCTTGTAAGAAAAAAAATAAAAAAGAAAAAAGTGTTAACAATGCTGATTGCAATTATTTAACTTTATGGCTATGGCAGTCAGTTTCTAATTTCAACACATACAAACAAATACATTGTTTGTATTTTCTTTTTTTTTTTTTTTGTCTTGCCAACAATTGTTGTACAATCCTTAAATAAATAATTCAAAGTTTAAACTTTGAAATGAATTACAAAAAAAAAACGCCAAAGAAATCTTATTTCATTTTCAAACTAATTATTCTCATGAAAAAGAATCAAATGAAAAATAAAAGTAAAAAATCACTTACCTTTAAAGTATTTGAGATTTTGCCAGCTCTGGCAATGGCTGTACCAAATGTGGATGGTGCGATGGCAATTGAATTGGATTCTGGTACACCAATTATAAGGCCAAGCAGAACGAAGGTTAATAGCTTTGATATCATGTTGTTACAAAGACAAGGTTTAAAAGCCAACATTTTGTTTTTTTTTTTTAATTTTTAACACTTAATTATAATATTTGTTTAAATGTTTTCTTTTTTTTATTGTAGATTGTAATAATTTTAACCTTTTTTTACTTTACTTTACTTAACACCATTTATAGCACACACAGATTTTTTTTAAATTCTTTTTTGTTTTTTATTTCTTCTTAATGCTGTTGTTGTTGCTTTAATAAAATATAAATTAAAACAAATTATTTAATTTAATATGTTTAACACACACAGTATTTCTGTTTCTTATTTCTGTTATGGTTTTAATCAAAAAAAAAATTTTTTTGTTGTTTCTGTTTCTGTTTTTGTTTTATTTAAATATGCCGCTGCTGTTTGCTGTATTACCATGGCTTAAATTAATTCTTATGTTTTTTAAATATATTTTCTAAATTTACACAGTTATTTTGTTATTTTTTTTTTTTTGTTGTTGTTGTTAATTTAAATACATACGAGCCTTTGTTTTGTTTATATTAACCAAGACCGACCATAACATTTGCGCGGTCAGGGTCTTTTTTTTTTTTTTTTCTTCAAACCGAATGTCAACGTGTTTTAAGGTCTCTTTTATTTCCGAGTTTAACGGTTTTGTCTGCAATAAATTTATGAAAATTTCTGCTATGGTCTAGCTAAGCTATTTAAATAAATAAAATGAG
>QOCX01000520.1:93453-136366 GCA_005959815.1 Sarcophaga bullata
GTTTCATTAACTTTAAGCCACTTTACATTTTGTTTTTTTTTGTATTTTTTTTTTATTTTTTTTTATTATTTATTAAACAAATTAGAATTAATTTTTAAAAAATTTTATTTGCTTAATCAACTTTAACTTCAAATGTTAACTTTGAATGCTTAGCCCATAATAACTTAGATTTTTAATTTGTCTCCGTCTTTATATATATTTTTGAAGAGATATTTAAATAACAAATTTTGATTTCCATTTTATTTCTAAAGTTATTAGAAACCTTTTTTGCTTAATTTGCTAAAAGTTGTCGTAGGTCGTCTGCCTCTTTTTATTATTATCGTAGAAGTTTAATTTTTTTTCTCTTTTTTTTGTTTTCATTGCCTAAATGTATGGAAAGATCTTGTTTTTGTTTTATTTGACAAACTTTAATTAATTTTTTTTATTTATTTAGGCACTAACAGTCTAGCCAGCCTATAACAAATGACTTAAGAAACAAACCTGTTGGTTTGTAGAATCATTCTACTTGTTTGGTAATATCAACTAAAACAAGAAACAAAAGACTTAAGCAACAAACATGCTAATTAATATTCTGTTTTCCTTTTTTTTTTCTTTCGATTTTGTTTTACTTCCTGCTTATTTATTAAGGAAAAATATTTGTTTTTAAAGGCATAGCTATGGCATTAATTAGCACACACAACAATAAATCAAAAATTGTTTTAAAATTTTAAAATGTTTTTAGAAAGAAAAAAAATTTTAAACATTTCCATGGAAAATTTTTGTGTACAGAAGACAAGCAAATCTAAATTTGTCATTACTCTTCATTTTTTAAGTTATAAAATCTATTTGTCTCAGACAATGCTTTATAATTTTCTATGTCTTCCACTAGATTATTTCAATATAATATTATCCCAACCACCAAATTTCTCATTATCTACCGTTAAGTCATTGCTTTCCTATTCACAATGCTTCATTTTTATTTTATAAGAGTATTTTCATATTAAAAATGACACATTTGATGGAAATATCCATTCTTTATTAATATTTTTTAGTAAAAAAGAAAAGAAAATCCACTAAGAATCTATAGCATCAGCGAGATTGATGGAATGAAAACTTATTATGGTTCAATAATACTTAAACCAATCAATTTATCAATTGTTTTAAAGTGCATTATTAAGTTAGGTTAGATAATGGCTCTACTTTGAATGGATAGGTCTTATGCAGGCCAGCGGTTATGCCCAATGTAATGCTGGGGTTGAAGATAAACAAGCATTTTCTATAAGAAACCTTTCACAATCTAAAATAAGACTAAGTGCAATGGCATTATATTTTCTAATATCTTCGACTGAAAACCCAAACAAAATATGGACTAATGCAAGCTCTGTTTAATGAGACATGAGATGTCAGATCTACAGCTTCTGCAGATGTCATTCAAAGAAATGCCAAGTCTATCTGCATACCTTCTAATTAGACAGCAGTTAGTGAAACCCGCAATTGAGCAATTGGTGGACATGTGATTTAAAAAAGAAACTATTAACCCTTTTCTTATAGATATCTATCCAGCACAGCCTAGAAGCCGCTGATGATAAGGATAACTGGCTACCTGCAAAACTCTGTCTATCAATTGAAGTAACATTGATACACATAACATAACGTAACTGGCCATTACAACCCTTCACCCAGGATTACGACCTAGTTTCTCACACAACATTAATATATCGCCCACCAAACATGAGCACCGTAGAACAAGTCTGTCTTCACCGCCACCCAATAGAACTAGCATGTAAAGGTAAGCCCTCAAGTTTTGCCCACACTCCTTTTAAAATCCAAGCCTTTTCCCACTCTTCTCCACACGCTTGAAAAGGAGAATGGAATCTAAAATAACCCCCAGATACTTTACCCCTGTGTATAAGGATAATTGAACTCCATTAGGAAACGATAGATTAAAGGTCTTCCTTTTTTATAAAATTTAAATCCTGATTGCATTTCAAAAAAAGAAAAATAGATGTGTAATCATAACGGCCAAATCATACCAAAAACTTCAAAGTCACATCGTTTGCAGCCCCAACAGTTCTTCCACAACAATATTCTACAGCAAAGACGAGAGAACTCCGCCTATTAGTGTGCCTTTTTTGTTAGACTAAAAATAAAATGAGCATTTAGGGCATAGCGCAACTACCAGCTGATGAGTTAGACCCTGGTAACTGATACATTTAATTTAATCAAATAGGGCATAAAGGCAAGGGAGATAATGTAGTTGAAATAATTGAATTTTTCAAAAAGGGTTTTTAAAAGAAATTACTTCCAGTTTTCCAGAATGTGATTTATCTATCTATAGTCATTGAGTTCTAAATATATTTCATTTGGAAATACAATGTAGGACGATAAGTAAGGAAAATGTTCGTTAGGAAATACTTTCGAACACATTAAGATCTTACAGGATGCAGTATTCTGGTCTTGAAAATAAGAAATAATATGATGATACATACAGTGAGCGTCAAAAGATATTGTACATTACAAAAATATACCGTTATTTTAATTTTACAATTGTTTCATTGCTAGTTTTTAAAATTGAAACAAAAAAAAATTTCAAAAAAAAAATTTCGAAATATTGTCATAATTTTTCGGGCACAGTCCTTAAGTGGTAAAAGTTGAGTTTGATGATTGTTTGAGTTTTATCCATAGTGTACAGTCCCTTTCGACGCTCACTGTATATACAGCAGTCTTTTCGACTATATGAGGCTTCTCAATTGACTTATGAGATCATTGCGATTATGGGATAAAATATTAAATGTTAACCATGACAGTCAGTTAAACCGGGTGTACCTTAAGAGTTTGTTTCGCAAATTTTTTAAAATTTTAAAAATTCAACAAAAACGATTCAAGTTTGTTGTCACAGCAAAAAGAGATCAAAGTCAGTAAAAAAATCAATTATTTGATCATTTATTTGAGCAAGAAACCAACTTTTGAGAAGGGAAATCAAATCGAAAATCTGGATTAAAAAGAAAGTAAGGCTAATGCAAAATTTTTGAAAGCCCTCTTCTAATTGCTACATATTCTCTGTTGTTGACTTTCAATCGCTTATGTGTATGCCGCCCACTGCAAAGTGTTAATTTAAGCATGAATACATAATCGATAAGCAAACTAGCAAACTAAACAAGTCACAAAATCGAGATAAGTTAACATGAAAGAAATTCATGTTGTTTGTTATTAAACAATGCCAACCAAAAATGATTTTCTAAATTGAAATGGAATTTTTTTCTGTTTTTCATTTTTATTTTATTCGTATTTATAATCGTAACAACACATATTCGAAGCTTATATGTTACGAACGATATGCCACAATGGAGCAATGGAGCAGTGGAGCAATAACCTACTTCGTCTACTACAAATCGCAGACTAAATGGTTGTGTTATTTATTGAGGCTATTTTACAGCCTCTCATAAGAGATTTTAAATCAAAAACAAAAACGATTACAAAAAAGAGATCAAGTGGTTAGACGAGATTTTTTTTTTGTTTTTTTTTTTTTGTTTTGCTGTTGTTGCGTTTTGTGTTTTATTTTATTTGCGTTTGCCGCTGCATTTTTGTGCAAGAGAAAAAAGAAAAAACAAAAAAACAAAGAGAATAACAATGCCATGGAAATACTTGCACTTTTATTTTGTAAATGAAAGTGTGTTTCTGTTATTATTCTACCCTACACCAGCACTGTTAATAAATGTGCATGCATATGGTGGGTTTGTAACAAAGTTTGTTAATTAAAATAATAATACCCACATAGGGTAGGGAGATATAATAGATCAGCAAAAAAGGTAAGGTGTTGTATTGAATCAATCACAACAGCAGACAGGCATAATCTACTAGGATTTAATGAATACGGTGTTGAGCTTGTTAAGCGCCTTTCAAGCAGAGGCATACACAACAGCTCTGTGACTACCTTGTTGGCTGCTTTGGTATTAAGACCCAACTTCCTCTAAGAACTTAACAAACTTCTTATCTTCAATTGAAACGACGCTTTAAAAATAATTCCATGAGTGTCCAATGAAAACTATGTTTAACCAGCCATTTAGAGACAAGCAATCTGCTCAGCGGCAAGTAGTATACCTCTGCTGAGATTACTGTCACTTACCGAATTGGTCATTACATTACAACCCTTTAGGCAGGCATACAACATAAATTCTCATACCACGCTTGTTGTGTGTGTTAATTTTATTCACGAGTGGCGTGACTCCAGCATTTTCCATTCAAATTCCTTTCAACACAGATTAAGCTCTTCGAAGCTATCAATCTCTTGGAGCTAGCAATCTCCGACATGTTTCAGGGCATAGGTTAATTTGGATATTATCTACTGGTTTTACAACAAGGGTCAATCTCGGTGGCAGCAGAAAGGCACATGCGATATTGCCAGACGCTGTTGGATACGTATGGACAAGAAGAGGACTGACTTACTTCTGACCTTCTTAAATCGTATGGCCATCCATTGCTTAATAGCGATCCTTATGGGCCATTGTCATTTTGGTAGGCATGCCGCAAGACTCGGCATTCCAACTAATGACTTCTGCGGGAGCTGTGGATCTGAGGAGTAAGAGACTGTCTTTCACCTCATGTGTTAATGCCCTGCTTTTCTCATGAAGAGACGGAGGTTTCTGTCATCCTTGAATAAGCTCTCTAATATAAAGAATGCTGCAATAACAAGATTTATTTTGGACTTAGGATGGTTTTAAGTTGGGAATGGTTGTTCTACCCGGGGGGAATTAATTGTGGTATGACAATGAGACCACTTCCATCGAGAAGGTACGCCACCTAAACTCTTTGAAGATTTGGTGTGTACTTAACACGAATACTTCAGTGTCAACTGAACTGCAGACACTCTTTAAATGAGGTCACGGGGTTTGGATGCACTTAAATGCACCCAAAACTTATAAGAGTAAATATGCTATTATCTTGCCAGAAGACAACAGCATATTCTCTACTTAGTATTCGAATTTTTTCTAGAGAAAATCTGTTCGTAGTCTATTGACTCACATATCGCATGAGGCATTACAGAGAGTATTAGGTTTCTAGTCGCACTATTCGTATGAAACAGTTTTTCGCTACGATTCAAATTTATTGTCCTGTAACACCAGTGCCTGTTCCCCCTTTTCCCCGTAAAAAGTTATCCCTGTTTCAAAACAATTCCCGCTGCCAGTTGAACCAAAAAAAATTCACTCGCCATATCACCCAGATAAAGAAGAATTGACGGCAAGTTAATCACTGGTTTCTGAAGCTTTATTTCATTTGTATATGTTTGCATAGGGTATCTTAAACTTCGATCTAACCGACTATAGCTTTCTTACTGGATTTCTTTTTATGTCATAATGACGTAGTAATATGACGTCATTTTATTTTCATTATTAAACGGTACATGTTTTCAAAGAAAAGCAACGGATTTGTAATCGTTATATGGAAGCAGAGCAGAGTATAAAGCTAAATAAGATGAATAAGTGTTACAGCGAGTGAGTGTAAATTGTGAATTTTACACTGTTTAACAAAATTTAAATTTCAGTATTGTTTTGATAAAACCAATTGAAGTAGACAAATTGATGAGACAGTTTGAATAAAGCTTAGGAAATATTTAATTATTTTATAAAAAAGAAAAAAAAATTGGTAAAAATTTCAAATTCAATTTATGTATGTATGTATGTATGTACTCGTGTGTGTGTATATGTGACATCTAAAAGATTACAACTGGTTTTCTATTTCTATTTCTTCTTTTTTTTTTTTTTGTGAATTTCATTGTCATCTTCACATGATTTAGTTTCATTTTCTTTTATGATATTTTTTTAAAGACCGTTAAGTCAAGGAGATCTTTTACTATGAATGCTTTAAATGCCTTAAACTTATGCAAATTCTTATAAAAAAAAAACTTAATTTAATTGAATTATTTTATTTAATGTGCGTCTAGTACATTTACATTCAAGTTTGTTTGTTGAAATTCAAAAGCAAGCGTCTTGCTTCAGTCTTTCGTGAATTCATTTCAATTTCAATCTTTTCAATACAATCAAAAACTGGCCATTATTTCCCTATCAAATAATGAAAAAACAATATTACGAAAATTATTTCCTACCATAAAACATAATCTGATGATATGACAAATACTTGCGTTCGCATTGACCAACTGCCTTATATGGAGAGAAAACAATTAAAAAAATTTTAATACACTTTCCCAGCTGCGACTGTAAATGATTATGCAAGTTCATCGCCATTACAGTCACCTTAAAAAGTTAAAAAAAAAATACGCCAATATAGATTTTTTTCGTTAAAACAAGTGGAACACAACAATGGCCTACAGGCTGTACCAGAAAAAGTTGTTACAGTATATGCAAGTAACAATAAGGATGTAAATTTTCTTTTACCACATAGTTTTCAACTATAAAACTAATAAAATTAAGGCATATCCATCGTGGAACAAGAGTTTTGAAATAATTTTTGTATTGCTTTTCGTTTCTTTACAGAATACGGAATACTCACAAAGCATGCAGTGTCTCCTGTAGGTTCATTAACCAAGTTCTGCAGGCTAATCAGTATCTAGGGTATCTATGGATATCTAGAAATAACTTAATTCTGTACGAGCAAATTGAGAGCATGGTCACCTCACGTGAATGAGATGTGAACTGCCCTCAGAGAATGGGATTTGAGCCTGTTAGAATTTTTTTGAGTGGTCTTCCTAAGTCACAAGCGTACGCGAATAGGCCACAAACCACAACGATCATCAAAGCTTATATAAAGCATGCCATCAATTAAATTCAACCTAATGAATACTAATTAAATATCATCTGAAATCATTCGTCCTTCAGATATTAGAAGCCTATGATGAAAATAATATGAATTCCAGATTTTGTTGTCATCTGGCAATTAAAACGGAAATGTAATTAGCCAGCTAAGTAGTTAAAGGTAGTTGTACATCTGAGAATGTTGGATGGACACTCTTAGGATGGACACACATAGGACCCATTGTGTTACCACATTTTTTCGCAATCCCTCCAGTCTCGGAACCAATCGGAGTTCCTACGTAACATCTCCTCCAGATCTGCTTTATACTATGCACCAAAGTACTTTTTTCTCCTTTGACAAAGTGCCGGGCAGATACCATCTTTCTCATCCCTGCAGCTTCTGCAGAAATCATTAGTAAGATGTCCAATGCGTCTCGCATGCGTATCCACAATGCAATGCTCCGTAATGACCCGACAAACAAACATACTGAATGTTCCCCTCTGGAGTTAAAGCAAACTTACGGTGTGCCATTCACCCAAGCTTGTTCCGATTTTCCGCGCCAATCTGCCCGTGTCGCCCATCTGTCGTTGACGGAATCGTGAATCGCATTATCAATTATAAGCCTACAGCTTCTCATAGGGATTCCCAGAGCCGAGAAATCACTGGAGATTTCGATGGTTGTGTTCCGTCTGGCCAGTTCATCAGCTTTACAGTTACCCAGAATATCACTGTGCCCCGGTAACCATATGATATGGACATCGTATCGTTCTGCTACTCCGTTGAGATATATGCAACAGCTGTATACCGGCTTGGAGTTCATCACGTTGGAACTTGGAGCGTCCTGATAACCGCCTGGCTATCGGGAATATTGGTAATGTTTCGTTTGGATATGTTTCCGTCACCAATAAGGTAATTAAGTTAAATAAGAAATGTAATGAAAATAGAATGATGCCTTGATTCCCTGAAGCTAAACAGAAAGTTTTTTGAATTTGAGGATTTTAAACGACTTATGGTCCAGAACAAGAAAAAATTTTTTTCCTTCTGAGCTAAGCATTCGAGAATCTGGAAATTGAAAAACACCTGCCTTTGCATTATCCTCCGCGAACATACTTTTATTTGGTACAAGAAAAGAGAGAAACAATGCAACAGCAAATCGGCATACAATATTAACGACTATTTTATTATTTAAACTCACACATACACATTGACAAAAAAAAACAGCCATACACAGCTAAAGATAACAACAAAAGTCAACAGACAATGGTAAAGTAAAGTAAAGAAAGTAAGAAAACACAGCAAAAAAAAAAAAAGACCAACAGCACATAGCAGCAGCCATAACCATCGACAAAAATCAATAAAAACAAAACAACAACAACAATGCATACAATAAACAGTAAATTTCATTTCTGATATGAGATAAACACACACACACTCTCGCATACAATCCAATTATGTAACAAGATCACCAACCACTTCATATACAAGTTTATTGTCCAACTGTTTTGTTTACATTTGAAATGATTTTTGTTTCTTGTTGTTGTTGCTTTTAACGGAACTAAAATATGATTTCATCTTGGCAGCGATTTTAAACTTGTGTGCTTCTGTGGTTGTTGTTGTTGTTGTTGTTGTTTATAATATTTCATCTCCTAACAAAAATTGCACATTATTTTGGTTTTTTTTTTTGTGCTTTTGTTGTTTTTATTGTTTTTGTTTTTGAATTTTGATTTAATGGAAGTAAAGTTAACAGCACTACCAACAATGCCACTAGCAGCAATGGCAGCAGCAATGGCATCAACCGTATGAATTATCATTTCATTAATAGATGTCATGTTGATTGTAATAACAATTGTTTGTATATGGAGACACTTGTGTGTTATGTTGTGTGTTATTTTACATTTTTGACTTGAAATAATTGAAATTCATTTCATAATTTATAATGAATTTATTTTTAATTTTCAATTCTTCTTTTTTTTTATCGAATTGAATTGAAGACAAGGGTTTAACGGTTTCAATTTAATTTGTTATCGTTATAATTTTTTCTTTAATTTATAAAATAAACAAAACAATTTTATAACTTTTATCATGTATTTATGAACATTTCTTTACTTTTTTTTTAGAGAAACTAAACTATTTCAAGTATAACATAGAATACAGTAGAATCACGATTATCCAGGCCCATTTATCGGTTTATCGATAAGAAAATTTTTAAAGGGAAAACCTATTTCTGGAAAGTAAATTTCAGCTCAGCAATATAAACCACAGAGATAATGGAAAGAGAGCGTACGAAAATGTTTACACTCAAAACAAAAGAAATGAATTCGTCAAATGCAAAACGCAGCAGTATGGACAACTGTGCTATAATGGAGCGCTGTAACCAAAGAGATTTGTATGAAATTTTGAATGTGACCTAACAAACCGTGTTGAAATCTCATCAGTTGTGGCAATACTTTCTGGTTATACAGTAGTTGATCGATAACGTAGCGTGTGAATGGCGCATGCGATATTGATATACCATCATTAGCCATTGTAACTACTGATGAAATTGTTATCGTCAAAACAATCAAAGAAGATCTGTTATAAATTTGTTACTATAACCTAACCTATCAACCTAATGCCTTCCAGGAATTCAAGCCTTTTTTTGGGGTTTTGTGTTTCGCAACTTAAGTGGGAGGCACAAGAATGGGTTTCGGGTCGTCAGTGTCAGTTTTATAAGATCTACAGATGATGGCCTTTAAAACAATAACTTTTCTTGGCATATCTATGAAGGACTGGGCTGCATAAAAAGCCCTGCAAGATCAGAAATAACTGCTTGAGATGTTTTAATTCTCTTGGCATATAGTTCAGTCGTAAAACTGTCTGACTATTCACTTATAATATTCTATTCAAAATTAGCTCCATTTGTTCTAGGCAGATGGCAAAGAATAATAAAAGAAATTTGTTGAAAAAATTGATATTGGATTGTCCAAAAAGTTTAATTACAAATTGCTTATTTGAAACGAACTTTACTAAATCCATTATGTTGCATTTTAAGATTTGTGTGGTAAGTCCATTATTCGATAGTTTTTAAACTCTGAGTTTTCTGAGCTTCTACGAGACTTTTCCACAGAGATCGAAGCAAATAATAATCTGAAGTCAAGTGCTCTCTGTATTGTATTCTAGTAGCCACTATATTGGCTTACTAGATGAACCTGTCGGTTCAAACGTGAGCTTTAAAAAATTTCGGTGACCTTTTTTTTAGCAGTCTTCAGGCAACAGATATGAGAGTAAAGAAAATTATCATGAAAAGCTTTTAAAATTTGTCGTTCGGGGTCGACTTTCGGATGGCATTAACACACACTATATGGGTGATGCGAGAAGCTAGGTTGCAATCCTTACAAAAGGGATGTTATGGTCAATTAAGAATCCTATCTGTCACAGCCCGTAATCATTAGCTTGATTCGAATTCGTTACATTTTTACTGTAAATCGTAAATGGGAATTCATTCCTGTTAATACAGGTGACCTCTAAACATCGAGATGCTTTCTTCAAATGGATGATAACTGTCTGGTTACAACTGCCTAGTTTCCTAGCAAAATAAACACTGCTTATGTTCCGGTTACATACATAACATACATAATTGGCCATTACAGCCCTTCAGTCAGGATTACGACCTAGCTTCTCACACCACTTACGTTGTGTGTGTTAATTTTATACATGAGTAGCGGGACCTACAGTTTAAAGTCGACTCCGAACGACAGATTTTTGAGAAACTTTTCATGGCAATTTTTATTTACTCTTAGAGTTTCTGCCAGAAATCTGCTGAGAAGAAGACGCCAAAGAAATATTTTTTCATTTTTCATTTTTGATGTCTGACCGGGGATTTGAACCCTGGCCTTTCGTCTAATAAGCCAACACACTACATATTAGACAACGGCGACTACATGTTCTGGTTGCTTCACATTATTTCAACGACTTCTTAGTGATAGGTGGGACAGAGTGTGATGTTTTTTTAACATCAAAGTTTTTAGATGGAAACAGCAAAACATATCGTTGCTGTTACTGTAGTTACAGTATTGTCTCTGTAAACTTCACAAACTTTTTTTAGCATCCTGTGGCACAAAATATGACGATAATGTTCGAATTATTCACTCATTTTTAACCATGAATAGTATTTCTCTAACAAAATGTAGAAATATTAAAAAAATGAGTTGCTTGATAGGCTTCATAATACCAATTTGTAACCGAACTTTTTCGAACATTCAATATTTTATTAAAAATTAACAATTCACTATGAAAATTTGCCAAGAATAAGACATTTTTAAGGATAAAAAAAGAAAATAATTAAGGGTTACTGATACACTCTTTGTTTTACAGTTCTAGTTGTGAGTTTTTGTTAAAAAAAATATTTGAATTTAAATAAAGTAGCTGTACATACTGCCATATTTGTTTCAATAACTCTTAGTATTTAAAATTTTATTCTAAATTTATAAATTATTGAAACAAAAAAGTTTAAAAATTTCTTAATTTTTTCTTGTAAACAATCTTAAAATTAATTGCCTGTTCTTTGGTAATAAGAAACATTTTTCGAACATAACTAAACAATTAAAAAAAAAACCGACAATTTAATTGAATGTGTTCAATAACATTGAATGATATTTGAACAGATTGTTTTAATTGCTCCATTTTTAGAAATTGTTTTTGTGTGTTTTTCTAACACGAAATACAATTTACAAATCATTTTAATGAATGATTGCTTAAACGAAACCTTAAATACAAAATCATTTATTTGATGAGACATTTAAAAGCAAATATTTAAACAAATAAATGTTTGTATATTGTAATACTAATTATGTGGGACTAAATAAATAATTGCACAAAAAACAACAGCAACAAAAAAAGAAACGAATATGTAAAGTGTTAGAGAAACACATTGGCTGTTAATAGGCAAATGCTATTCAATGACAATGGAAATGATTATAATTTAATAAGGCATATAAGATATTTGACGTTTTTAATGATAATTTGCATTGTTTTTTATTTAAAAAAACAAATACTTTTTTTTTAAATTTTTTTTATTTATCAAAACGTATTTTTATGAAACATAAGTTTTATGCAAATAAAATAAAAATAAAATAAATATCAATTATTACGTTACATTACGTTACGTTACGTTTTACTGATGAATATTAATGTTATTTTTTTTCTCTTCTTTTTCTTTCTCTAGAGTATATTTTAAATTTTCGTTGAATATTAAAATTTATTTTATTTTGCAAAAACAAAAACAAAAACAAAAAACAAAATTGTAACGATTTTTTTTTTTGCTTTTTCTTGAATTAAATGTTTAAATATACACGCACATATTTGCACACTCACAAATGTATATACACACACGAACGCACGCACTTGCACGCTCAAATATCAGAAAAGAAACAATTTTAATTACACCAAAAACAATAACAACAGCAACGACTACAACAACAAGATCATTTAACAAGTTCAAGTTTGTAGCTCAAGTCTTTCGTTTTTATTTTTTTTTGCTTTGATTTTCTTTAAATCGATTTAAGTTTTCGATTCAATTTTTTTAGTGTTGTTGCTATTGTTTTTATTTTGTTGTTGTTGTTATTATTTTCTTTAAATACTTTTTTTCTTTCGTTTTAAAAATAAATTAACGTCTCGTTAATATTTCATTTTTTTTTTAAATACTTTTTTTCTCGCTAAACGTTAAATTTTTTCGTAAACGTTGTTTTACGTTTGACTGTCAACATGAAACTGAGGCTGTGCAACCGTTTGTTTAAGCGGTAAATTTAATATTTTTCTCGCTATTTTATCCAGCCATTGTTGTTGTTGTGGTTGTGTTGTTGGTCGCAGTTGTTGGACCTTTTTTGATTTTTTTTTTTAATTTTTTTGTTTATTTATTTACATTTATTGCGGTAAAGTTTAAAAAAGGAAAACATTAATAAAAGCTTATAATTTTTTAATATAAAATATTAAAAAAAAAAAATTAAATAATTTTATATTTAACGCTTAAATTTATTAAATATTCATATGAACATGAATTCATATGTTATAGCATGTACCCCACAAGTAAATACAAAAGCGTAACATATCAACCAACCTTAGAAAACCTATTGAAATTATTTGTCATTTTTATGCATGCGTCTAATTTAGTTGCTTTACAGTGGGATACAAAAATGCTCTTTTCCTATAAACAAAAATACTGGCTCTTTCTGGTGTCAAGTTCAAGTTCGATAAGAATTTTAATGGTAACTTATCCTGATTGTTTACACACATACAGTATAGTCCTAAGGAAATTAAGTAAAATTGATATAAAATCAAAGTAATGAAATGAACAGATAGGTTTCCGGTCAAATAATAGCTGCATAGCACAAGTTAATGCTCTACGCTTTATGAAAAAGCAATCTAAAGAATGATTTACTGCCCTTTATCTATCATTATCGATTTTAAGAAAGGCCTATACTATAATGCGGTTTGCTGTATGGAAAACATTAAGAAGAATCAAGAATATTTTTTGAATCAGAGTTAGGTGCGAGGATTTTATTGTCGTGTAGAGATGCTAGAGTACTGCGACCATACGATCAATTATACTGCCTGTTCAATCTATATTGGGAATGCCTATAAGGTCTCCCTCAATCTTGTTGCCTTGAGAATCTTCAGTATGTTGTACGATGTCAGTAAGGATAACTTACTGCCTACAACCAAGTGTTTTCTTCTGAGATACTTTAACGACACAAGTTCCAAGTATGTGTTCTTCCGAGTGTTCATGCCAATTTTTATTAAACAGATGCATGACTCTTGCCTCATTGTAATTATCCAACAATAGTTTAGATTTTCTTAAACCTATTTGGCTTCAAAGGAATTTCTGCCACCCTTCAATTTCCTGAATTGAGTACACCGTTTCACATATCCCTTGACACTGGTTATGGCCTTAAAAGTGTTGTGACAGCTGCTTGCTACGAGCATAGGAAACTCTCAGTTTTTTAGAATGCTGGCTTAAATCAAAGATCACCTCAACTATTCGGCATCTTGCTCGATAATATCATGAATGCTGTTCACAGAGAAGACAAATTGCATGAAGTCTCCACGCCAACTTAATGATTTGGATATGGACTGGAGGTAAATGCCAAAGCCATCCGACTAGTAATGTTACAAGGCCAACTATTGTAATCGAATACGTAGATAGTTCTGCTATCGAGACAATGTGGTAACAAGGAATGGAATATGAATACTTATATTCGTATTCAATATATCGAGTTATCTACTTTAAGGATCCAAAAACGCCTTTTTGGCAAGGCTGTCAGCTGTTAGAGATTGTGGAGAATAACCCGAATTCCTTGATTAAGCAATTGCGCCTTTCTTACGTCTTCTTTAAACGAAGTTCAACTCATCAAAAATTAAATCACAAAGATATGCTGAGTGGCTGCTAGAGTAACAGTCTTTCAATACTGATTCCAACAACAACAAGCAAGATTATTGCATAAGGGACTGGGTGAACTGGAAAACAAAATTACGACGTTGTTGTAAAATCAGGGCACTATGGCCCTATAATAACTGAATTTTTTTTTTTGGCCTGCAAATTTTTAAAGTAGATGGTACAGGGGTCCTACAACAGAACCAATTTTGGTTTTATGGCATGTGAAGAATCCAGAAAAAGTAATTTAACTCTTTGCTGACATCAAAATCATAAGATTTGAAGCCATTAGACTTTTTTGGGTGGACTAAGATAATCCTCTAATGTTGTAGCATTGGAACACCAATTTTTGTCAAATAAACTTCGATATACCGTGAGAAATGTAGGAAATAGTGGCCGAACACTACCATTCCAGATACGGTGCAAGCATTATAATGAAATAAGTTTCATCAAACTGAAAGCAAGTTTCATCAAACTCTTTTTACTGAATTTTTAAATAATTTAGGTGGCTTAAGCAACAACCTAATATTCAACTGACCCCAAAGGATTACACATCCTGTAGAGAAGCTGACAAAAAAAATGCATTGGAAATTGAAAGCTTATGTATCATTGACCAAGCCCACTGTATTAACATGTGCAAAAAATCAGTTTTTTTTTCTATTTCACTGCGTTGGCTGTTGAGAAAAAATATGCGTATCAGATTGAACAATATTGTTGTCATTACACGCCAATTGGACAATATTGGGCATGGAGGTGTTTGAAATTTTGATTGAATGCACATACATATTTTGACAGATGTTGTCAATTTGCCAACAATTTGTAAAAAAAAAAACAAAAAATTCTCATGGTTTTCATTTATTTGCGTATACTTTTGAAAACTTTAACCATAAAAAATCAATTCAAATTGATTTGTATTTGGCGCCTATTTATAGCAGGGAATACAATTGAAACTTAATCTACTATTCAGCAGATTTAACCGTTTTGGTATTTTTTTTTATTTTTTTTTTTTTGTTTGTTTGTTAGTTTGACGTTTTTGTGACCTTTTTTGCTCCATTTAACAATACAGCGTGTGTGTGTGTATATCTTTAGTGTAGCACATTACATTCAGTTATTTAAACGCTTAATGCTTAAACGTTAACGTACTTTTTTATATTTTTTATTGGCCATTATAAAAATATTTTGGTTTTGACAAATTACATGCTAATATGACGTATCGTACATATGTTCGTATTCATAAATGAATGCGTATGCCATACATATGTACATATACGGTATAGCTATTGCCATTTTTAATTGTGCCTGTCATATTTTCATATGACAAGCCTTTATGCTAAATTGTTAGATTTTAGTTTCAGATTTAGATCAAGGATATAATTTCTCATGCCTTAAGTATTTTGTTATAATAAAAATTCTCATTTTTGAGGATAAAAACAAAGCTTTTCCTATGATTTAAATAAATTATTTTAAATCTTAATGAACAATTTTTTTTTTTAGTTTTTACACTCTAAACATTCTAATTGCTACTAACTTCTATGCAGGTTTAATTAAATTCGTTTTTATTTACTTAGTTAGTATTAGTGTGACTAATAAACTAATTATTTAACAAAAATATGTATTATTATAACTTTTTAAATATAATAATTAAATAAACATACCATATGTCTGTCTGCAAGTACTTAAAATTAAATGTTTTATAATTTAATTAAAAAAAAAACTTTAATTTTTTTTTACTTTCGGAAAAATATCAAAAAGATCATATTAACCTTGTGTTAATTTTCCTTTAATTAAACTACATACATACATACATTGTCTATGTAGATTTTAATTCAAGAATTTCATTAAAGAATTGCTTAAAACTAGTCTAGTCTACTGTTATCTCCAAAGATATTAAAATTTCCTATGATTAAGAAAATGTAGTAAAACCTCTTACCAGTCATGCCCTATTGTAATCGATTAAAAATTTTCAGACCAACACTTAGGACAATACTCCTATACATGCATTGTGTTTTGTATTGAAATAAGAGACAGGGAGAAACGAAAGAGGGATAGTGTGCAACATATTTATTTTCGAAACGTTGCTTTTTTTTAATGACCGGTATTAAACCTTCTGCTATTTTTTTTTCTCAAGAATTAGTTTGTAATAATTCCCACTTTCCTTTTTGTATTGTAGTTAATCGTATATATTTTCATACAAACAGCCAGACAATCGCAAACACCTAGAGTACATACATACATACATAATTGGCCATTGAAACTCTTCAGTTAGGATTACGACTTAGCTTCTCACACTATTTATGTTGTGTGTGTTAATTTTATAAATGAGTGGTGGGACCTACAGTTTAAAGTCGACTCCGAACGTTAGATTTTTGATAAACTTTTCATAGCAGTTTTATTTACTCTCAGAGTTTTTGCCAGAAATCTGCTGAGAGGAAGCCGCCGAAGAAATATTTTTTTCATATTTTCGTTTTTGATGTCAGACCGGGTATTCGAACCCTGGCCTTTCGCCTAATAAGCCAACACACTACCGACTAGACTACGACGACTTCATCTAGAGTTTCTGGTGGAAATTGAACCGACGGCCCTGACACCTAAAGTTAAGCACACATTATGAAAATTTTCCTCTAAGAAATCTAAATTAATTGATGAAAGAGTAAAGCAGATTGGTTGGGAATAAACATTTACATAAACCAAAGTTTGTTAACAGTTAATAAGACATATAAATAATTTGGAATGGTTACCCTGGTAGTCTAGTAAGTAGTGTGCTAGGCTATTAGTGTGAACGTCACACCAGAGACTCTATTCTGTTACACTACATCGAGCCCTTGTGGACTATTAGTCAGGCGAAAATAGTAACTGTTTAGTGTTTATAATTGGCTGGAATGTCACATTCGGCCGCATTTGTTCAAAAATAACCGTGGAAGAACATTTGACGTCAATCCAGTGCTCTATGATCGCATAATAAACGCCATTTTTGGTTTGCAATTGACGATTATGAATTGAGCGATAAGCAAGGTGCTGCTATAAATCACACAAGATGATTAATTTTTGCAAGATCAACATCAAAGACCGTGTCTATACGGATAATCGTCTAACATTTAGGCTTAAAAAAAATGGTTTGAGTTTCGTTAAGATTTCAAACGGAATGTGTGAAAATCTGTCGGGAACGAAAGGCTCAATTTAAATAGCCTTGCATTCAACAATAGGGTTTCAACAAAGCGACCGACTTTTGCAGGCTCTGTTTCCAGAAAGAGTTATTTCATGTTTTGCCGATATTAATTGACCACCAATTTGATCCATTTAAACCTTTTGTAGGCCTAAGTCAAAGCCCACGTCTATGAGGATAATTACAGAACGTTGGAGTATTCGAATAACAATATTGATCAGGTTTTCTTCGAGTTACCGCCTACAAAAACGGTCGAAAACTATCTTAAAAGAAATAATTGTTGTGATCATTTAAATGGCTTTGTATTTCTTACATAAATAAAATCGAGGCCTAATGAAATGAAAATCTTATCGAAATCATAATAAAATACAAGGAATTGAACAGACACTGCGAATGAGCAGGATCGACAAAACAGAACCTTCTTCGTTTTATAGTAGAATTGACTGTAGAATGATTTCACAAAAAAAAAATGAAAGACTTGGTACAAACTAGCCTGTAAAATCAAAAAGATTCGTTTGTTTTACAAGAAAACATTACAAAACAAAACACGATGCAATTTTATAATCTTACCGCCAATTAATACAACAACAACATACTAAACCTAGATGATGGTATAAAGGTTGTGTCCAATAGGCTTTAAAAGGCCGAAAGAAAAACAGAAATTAGCACGCGTACTTGTGAAAATCTTGCGAATACTCTCTTCTTCTTCTCTCTTTATGGACATGAAGCCTAGCTAACGAATAATTCGATAAGACCACAAAGGCACATACAACACAGAACAGAAAATCTTTTTTCAGCCGATATTGAGGCGAAAATGATTATGGTAGGGATCATCTTAAAACCGAATATCAGTGCAAATCGATTGGTCAAAATGTACGAAAAAATATGGTTTTAAGAAAGCAAATATTTTGATGTTAAAAGTTAAAAGAATACAAAATGATAAAATAAGTCCAACAGTTAAGAAATAAGTTACGAAATTCTTGATAGGATCTATGGTTCTTGATAGAATATGTTTTATTTTAACAGAAGGCCTTTAATATCATACTGTGCAACAAGACTTATACGATTTAATATTAAAAATACTGAAATTCTTGTATTTCCAAGAGGTATTTATTTAAACAAATTAGTAAATAATACAAGATTTCTATAGAAATGAGTAAACATACGTAATAATTCTTTCTAGATTTTTATTTTGTCAGTATTTGTTTTAAATAAAATCATATTTAACGGCCTCATAGGAATAATACTCTTAGAATTCTAATTAAAAATAAATGCAAAATTGAATAAATCCTATGACTTAGAATTGATAGCATTAAACTTAATATAAGTTCATAAGGTATGATACAATACAACTAAATGGAATGAATTTCTCTAAGATTATATAAGACTAACTATGAACGTATAACTTAACAACTGACTTAAGGCCATTCATCATTCTGGGCAGCACAGTCATGGACAGTGTGAAATCTCAAGCCGTTGCCTTCAGGTTTATGCCAAGAAGGCAAAAGTACTGTACGCCAAAAAGTGCTACAAAATTGTTTTTGAATGTTAAAAAAGAGTAAAATCTTGCAGAATCAGATTTTTAAACAACTTACCGGCCCCTTACCAAACCTAAAAATAAACGCCAATTCTTTTTTGGGCCGAAATTGTAAGGATTTACGTAGATTTTATTTTGTAAAAGCAAACGTTTACGCTCAGATTGATTTATATGAGCCTCAACGCTAGTTTCACCACGTGTTATTAGCTTGGCATGCCAAGAACATAAAGTACCCAAAGCTAAGACAACAGCTGAACATGTAATGGCCATAAACCATAATGCTCTACGCCTGCTCACAATATAACCGCTATTAATGTCCATGGCATCTGCAGGTGTAGGTAAATTGTGTTGCATTGGCAGTAAAATATCTTCATCGTATTCCTGAAGATGACTCTGCAAAAGTTTACAATCGATAAGTAATTTCGTTTTTTTTTTTTTTTAATAGAATTCCATAAAGAACAATTATTACGCCTGGTATAATATGACCGCTTAGATTTAATTTCACTGGTTGTCCTTCCAAGGGTTCCGTTTCTGTCCAATAATCACCATGATCTAACCATAAGAATTTATAGCCAATTTCTAAACCAAATACGATTAAAAACAAACAACCGATCGTAGTATAGAACATGTAGAGAAAAAAGTAACGATGATTGGCAAAACCAACACAATTGTTAAGCCACGCTGAAAGACAACAACACATACATATAAGAGTAAATATATACAACAATAACAACAAAAGTTCAACAAAAACAGTAATAATGAATAAAGTGCTGGTGAAAAGTTTTTTTTTTTATTGTTCTGTGTGCTCAATGAAATCAACCAAGAATGCAATTTAAATAAAAAACAGGGTGTATGTGTGTGTGTTTAATTAAGCAATAAAAGTAAAAGTATATGAGATAAATAAGCGAAATTTCTTTCTTTGTTTTAAATTTATTATTTAAGCAGTTATTTCAAAAGAAAAGTGACCTTATTTCAAAAGAAAAGAAAACAAAAAACATACAAAAAATATTAAGAGAGGATAAAAATCGAAATTAGGCCGTTTGTTAAACCTTACAAAACCATTCCAAAAAGTTTTAAATTGCCAATATAATTTGTTTATTTATTTATATAAAGATATAAATCATAAATGTGAACGTATTTCAATATGATTTAGGTTAAGTTAGATTGCAGAATGGAATTAATTCAACTCAGAGGTAAAACAGATCCTACAGGAAGCCAACCCAACTCCCATATAAAGGCTGATGTAATAGCAGATTGACAACAATAACAAAAAATGAAGATTAATCAACAGAAATCCTCATGAGAAGACATCATACCCACAGTTTCCCTAGAAGTCATTTTAGGGAATGCCAAGCTAGTTCTCTGCTCGGAGAATACCACCCAGTATAAATGAGGCAATTAGAACACCTATAACCGGTAACATATCGAAGATTGTGAGCACCCTACCGACCCTAGCCAGTTCATCAACAAAGTAATTTCCCACTATATCTCTAGGTTAGGTTACCGACCCTAGCCAGTTCATCAAGAAAGTAATTTCCGACTATATATTCCTAGATTAGGTTAAGTTAGCGCGAAGCTTACCATTCACAGGCAAGTTTACTCGATGGCCCATATGGCCCATAGTGTTATCCAGTGTGAGGCAAGCACACTTGTCATGATCCGGTAAGGGCCGGATGAAACCAGCCAGTTCCCTCAATGGCACGGTCGCCACTATGCCCAGATCTTCAAATGATGACGTCTATTCTGAAGCGCAGGGCGGGCACTCACATAAAAGTTGTTTTACCAATTCCGTTTCCTTCATATTATGGCAGGATCTGCAGTAATCTTGTTGGGGCAGACCGAGCCTGTCAGCGAAACGGCCAATGGCACAGTGCCCCATTAGAATTCCTGTTAAAATGGAAACCGTTCTTTTATGAAACTCAAGTAGTTTCCTGATTCTCGCGCTGTTTACTGCTGGACATAACAGTTTAAAAAATCGGCAAACATGTATTTTGGATCAACCACGGTTTATTGAATTCCATCCTGCTTTTTCCAATTTGGATAAGCACTCTTGTAGGGGCGCATATATCTGCTCTTTCGTCTTCTCCTCAGACATCTCCGATTCCTTCCGATCCTATCCCTACATCCCTATAATATGGAATTTTATATTTACATATCCTTTCGAGAAAATTATAAGAAACATTTAGTCAACCCACATACATACTCGTATATCTGTGCCTCATCAGCATATTAACAATTTAGAATTTAATTGCATTGAGCCATTACGTTAACTCTCTTCTCCAATAGAAGGTTAGCTTAGGGAGATAATTGAGTGTAGAAAATAATGCCTTAGTTCGAGTAAAACAGAGTATCTTGTTTGATTAAAACAGCTGATTGCCTGCAATGACAAGTCTCGT
The DNA here is from genome assembly GCA_005959815.1 of Sarcophaga bullata. NCBI lineage: Eukaryota > Metazoa > Arthropoda > Insecta > Diptera > Sarcophagidae > Sarcophaga > Sarcophaga bullata. Next base: position 114,687 of record QOCX01000520.1, read on the forward strand.
AGGTTAATATAGCAATAGGTTCTTATTTCAAAACGTAGCAATAAGCATAGTTATCGATTATTTTTCGAATAGGTGAATAGGTTCACATATGTAAATACAATGCCTATGAACCATAGTGAACCAAAGAGCGGAGTGAATAGCATATGGACTTGTGGCAATCTATAGGTTAAAATGGTTTTATTACAACTAAATCGCTGGCTATAAAATAGAGGAGCAAAATATCAATCTTTTGGGTTGGCCTGGTAATAATATCGATAAGAATTCAATTGAAAACGTTTGCGAGCTAATGAAGAGAAATGCGACTAAAGAAGTGAACGCAAACAAATACATGCAACTAACAAGCAACAATTTTTAAATTTACTCTTGAATAAAGGTAAAGATATCATTTACATCTGCTTCGCTTGGCATTTGTATAACATGGTATACGAATGTTATTTTTGATACACAATTAATTATAAATAACAACATAAATAAATCTTAAACAATGTTAAACAAGATGAAATTGAACAATTTTCTATAATCAATACCATGGGTTTAATGGACTTATTCAAGGTAAACGAGAATTTCATTTAAAGCTAAAAGCGAAAACTCTATTAGGGCTTGTCTAAGCAATTGTAATGTGTAATCATGATCACGTACAATAACAAGAACAGCCTTAAACTTGAACTTGAATTATTGCAAAAGACAAGTAAATAAACAAGAAATAAATAAATAAAAAGGACTTGTTGTATAAAAGATGAGAAAACCAGATTTCAAGGATCAGTTGAAAATTGAAAATCAAACAAACTAGCTGCTAAAAACTGCTTCAGTTGAATATTTTTTAAAACAACGAAAAAAGAAAAAATAAACGATAAAATGAAGGCATGTTAAAAATGTTATGTTTTAAAATAAAGTTAAAATGCGTGTATTAATATTAAATATTAATTTTCGTTTTAGATATTCATGGTCTTTGTAATGTTTTTTAGTTATGCTGTTGCGGCCAGTGTTTTAGTACCTTTAACTACTTTAATACGAACACCCGAACATGATACAGCCATAGTGGAGAGTGCTCGTATTAATGGAAATTTTGCATATAGTACTGTGGAGGGTCATGCATATAAAACTATTACACCATTATTGGGTAATATTGTAACCCCAAATATACTTTAATTGCATGAAAGTATTGTTTAATAATATTTTTTGTAATGTTAACAACAACAACAAAAAAATTAAGAAATAAATAAGCAAAAAAAAGAAATTAGAACTTACGACAATGATGATCCATTTTTAATATGCATTTATTGCACACAGAACAGTGATGAGTGCGTGGTGGTTTAGGTGTTATACATTTTTTACATACAGCTACAGCATCATTTAATGAAATTCCCTAAAAAGACAAAAACAATTTTTTGTTATAAACAATTTAATTTAATAAAACTCTGCTTTAGAAAATTATACCCACCTCTGGTGGCTCTCCAGCTGGTGTTATGACCGCCATAACATAATGAAACACTACGTTAATGAGTAACCAATTACCTATGATAAGGAGAAAAATCGTCGCTGTTTGATTCTTCTCCCACCAAAATGGCAAGCCTATCCAGTAGGCAATACTAACAACGGCAGTTGTTAACAAGGCAACACCAACAACGAAAAACTGCAATGATATTTACGTATCTCGATTACGAATTATTTTCAGGATATATAGTAGAACTAATATATTGAATAAAAAGTACTAGAAGATATCGTTAACAGTTAAGGAAGAGAATTACGTTATGAATCTTAGAACTCTTAAAAAATAATTTTTGATTGAGTATTGTGCGGTCTTTTTTTTACGTTGAACATGATTTTATTTTCGCAAAACTCTCTAACGTTACTTACGCTTTTGCTTTTTGGATTGAAGCAAACAGGCTTAATAGCAATGACTCACTCACATCGGGCCAGCATTAAATTTTCAATTGTGGTTGTGTGAATACGGTTGATTTGTAATTCGTGAAGCACTCAATGTTGTTCACTAACTTATAAGCGCGACAATAATTACACGTAGCAATATTGTAAATATTGAGAAGTCATAAGCACTTTATGTCCTGGACATAAAACTTCAATGTGAAGTACACTTTTCTAAGTCCGTATTTATCAAGTGTCGAATGAAGTGCCGGCGGTTTATTAAAACTGTACCATAATTACTACATTTCATCTTATCTCTTTGCTATTTATACCACTTGCATCCGCCTAAAAATAGGAATTCAATTCAATCTCAGACAAAAGTGTCAATAAGCACATTTATCGATTATTTTTCGAATAGGCGAACAGGTCCGTATAAACACAATTCTTGTGAACTGAAGTGAACCAAAGAGTGGCGTAAAAAGAATGTAGACTTGTGGCAATCTATAAATAAGAATTGTTTTATCATAACTGATACGAAGGTGCTCATTAATGATGGCAGAGTAACCAAGTAACTATTCATCATCATATTATCATTCTTTAGAAACACAGCGGGAGTCCTCTCTCCCACAACCTATTTCTATAAATTCAACATAACACACTGCATGAGTACGAAAGAAATATTTTTTGATATTTCTTTTTCTTCGAGATGTCTAGTCTAGTACACCAATACGTAGGTAGTGTATACACTACGGTGACTATAAAAACCTAGACTTTACATTTCCAAACTTAAGCACTGCTTGTGTAATAATAAATTAACGTTTTAAAGGTTATTAAAGATATCCTAAACTACAAACAAATCTTGATCTTTCATAATTATTACAAACAAACACCACTAGTAATCTCGGTCCAAGTTTGGACCGATTGTAATTTTTTACTATTAAAGAATCCCATATTGATGATGACTTACCGGTCCCAATAAATGTGTATAGTTGTCGACAATCCAAAATACTGGTTCCATGCAAACGTCTGTTGCATAGGAAGCATTCATATGATGATTATATGTTAAGGAACGCCAGCATAACTTTATATATGACCATCTCCACAAACAATAATTGCTGAAAGCGGCACAAAGTGTTTATCATATTAATACTTAGTGCCTATACTAATTATTAAATACTTACACTAGATTTTTAGTTAATTTGGATAGTTTCCAATTTATACGCCCCATCTTTAGTAATACAATTAACTATTTATTTCTAAATTTATTATTATTATTATTTTACATTGAAGTTTTTATTATAAACAAAACTCAAAAGGAAACAGCAAAGATCAGCTGTTAAACAGCTGCATAATTTATCGTTCAACTGAGAGACGCATTGCCAACTTTAAATATAAATACTTGGGATATTTAACGATATTCATATACACAGTAGAGCAACGATTACCCGTGATTCAATTAACCGGGGTCATTAACGAAATGAGTTTTATTTCAATCGATTAACCATGATTACCTCAAAAGTATGTGTGGATCAATGCATTAAATATACCAGCAACATTAAATGTGTTGTGTGCAAAGCGAAATGTTGGAATACCCATGTTTTGATGTTTTTATTTCTTTATCCTGTAAAATTTTACCACAATTAAACAGTAAAATCAATCATCTGATATGTTTCCGGTCCCGATCATTCCAGATAATCGAAAATATATTAAAAAAGCAATCTGAAGAGTATAGTATAGAAATTTAATATGAACTTTTATACAAAAATTTACTAATACTGCAAAATTAAATTTATTGAGCGCTTTTATAATATTGCTACTGCCGTACTGTATAATATTGCTAATAAGTGGTTCATGTTATACAAATAATAAATTCAAACGCTTTAGTTTTTTGGTTTCTATTAAGTCGTGAGTATAGCCCAAAAAAAAAAAATAATCGGATGAAGTGCAAAGAACCAATTTTTAATTTTTTAAACAAAAAAAACCAAAGCAATTATTCGGTTAAAAGACAAGGCGAATTGGGTTATTAGAATCGCCTTAAATTCGCCTTAATTTAATTTTTGAATTTCATCAAGATATGCATATTTAAAATATATCTTGTTTCATTCCTTCTTGAATTCTCTAAGTATAAAGAGGTGCTTTCCCTAGGAAGAAGAAAATAAATTATAATAGATTTGTGAATAAATCAAGTTGCCAATCTACAAAATGGACAAATCTGGAGAAAATGGTATGCACAAAATAAATAAATACTCAAAGTATAAATAACATTATTTGGTATTTTTTTTTAATCTAGAGGCGCGTGGTGTAGATACCACAGCCAATGACCAAGAAATTGCGTCTTCAAATAGTGGAGCAATGAATGAGACACCAAATCTCAGTACTAAACAAAATAAGGTAGCACCACAAAAAACAGTTTTGAAAAATGTCCGTACAGTAGCAGACATTACTCTTACGGGAATTACAATAAATGAACTGATTGGCATAGACAAAGCCTATTGGGCTAAAAATCGTGGAAATCAAAAATAAATGAAATTTAAAAATGAATTTTCCATTTTCAGAAATCTATATTTCACTTTAATTTTTTTTTTTAATTCAATAATAATATTTTAGATTAGAACTTTGAATATTCCAATACTTTATACGTTCCATTTCAAATAGATAAACATACGTGGTATTTGTTTTCACATTTTCATTTTGGTAATTAATTTTAAAATAGATTTTTGATTTTCGTTAATAACACAGCGTTGAATTAAAATAAAATGAATTATGTTTAGTAGCTGTACTATGTTATATTTACATATGTATCCTTGTACTTAATAAAAATGCATTTCGATAAATCCTGTGAATTTGAATTGAATATTGTAGGCTTTGAAATCTGATAGAAAACTTTTTACACATACCAACTGGAAAGTGATAAAAGTTTTTAGGTCAGAATGGCTTAATGAATAAGGTTAATAGCTTTATTAATAGAATATTAAAAACAATGATATGGAGACATATCCCGTGTCTTAATTGAAATTAAATTTGGGTAAAAGATTAAAGAAAAATTAGGTATGCTCATTCTGTCTGTTACCTAATGGCAACTGTTTAAGCATGTCCTGTGAAAGTAAAAAAAAAGAATGACATCTCATGCATTACAATATGCATGCACATTTATGAGCATACATATGAAGGTTATCAAAACTTTTTAGAATAAAGGACTTGCAGTAAGGCATAGATTATCTATGATGTTCGGGACCAGAAATGTTCCGGATAATCGATTTTACGCATTTTACGTCTAAATATAAATGTATTTAATCAATATGCTTATACAATTATGAGATAAAGAAAGGAAACATTAAAACAAGGGTGTTCCCCTATTTCGCTCTGCACACATGCTCATTTCGTGTTGCTAACACATTTAAAGTAAAAATAGATGCACATATGCTTTGCGATTTCAGTTTTCACTTTTTATCGATTAAATTTAAAAGATCTCTCCATTCGTTACATATAACGGATTGAATCACAAATAATTAAAGTCCTACTGTATTCAATTAATTTTTTTATTTGTAAAAAAACAACGTTTATATTAATTTATTTCTTCGCGATTTATTTCATTATCAACGTTTAAGTGGTTAATGCTATACACGCCATTAAATTCGAATGTATTTGCTAACTGGGTTCTATTGCAAACTTACTTTAAGTTGGCAACACAATGTGGAAAAAAATAATACAAAACAAACAGCAAATAAAATAACAAGAAACAAAAACATACAAATTTTCTTTTTAAGAAAATCGGTGGAAAATTTTTGATCGGTGAAAAAATTGAATGTGAAAAAAGCAATTTCTTAAGTTCTAAAATAACAAAATGGACGTCGACGAACAAAACGAACAATCAGGCATGAATTAAATAAAAAAATATTCAATATAACAACTTAATTTGGTATTTTTCTTTTCATTTCCTTATAGAGGCGAGTGGTGTAGATACCACATTTGTAGGCCAAGAAATTGCGTCTTCAAGTAGTGGAGCAATAAATAAGGCTCTGAATGCCAGCACCGAACAGGATAAGGAAGCCGAACCATCGCCGAGTAAAGTTGTTACTAATCCAACGGATCTAGTTAGTACGGAAAGGAATGGTGAGACATCAATGGGTACCCAAGACATTACAGCAGAAATTAATCAACAACAGCCTGATACAGCGACAGAGACATCACAACAGGAAATGGAAAACAGCAGTTCTATTGCAAATGCCCTTAATGCAGAGGAAGAGGAACAACAGAATGAACAACATATTGAAAATGCTGGCATAGATCCGCTCTACCCTTTAGTTTTGGTAAGCAGAGTATCGATACCCTCCGCGGATAGTCCCGGAAATCAGGAAGCGACAGACAACAATAATGAAAATGTAGTAGTTATGGAAGAGGAAATTGAAAATGCAGCAGCTGCTGCCCCCAGCGAAGAAATTATTATAGACCAAGGAAGTACACCGGCCGAAGTAGTGGCGATATTTAATTCCCTATCTAGAGCTGGTAGCGATAATGATGCTGAAGACGAAGACGATGGCGATGAAGATAATGAAGCCTGGTCCGAGGAGGATGAAGATGAAGCAGCATTTTTAGAAAATCCTAATTTTCGTGGTTTTGCCAATCAATTTGAAGCCATAAGAAATATGATTGCCCACACTAGACGCAGTATGGCCGAGGCCGAAGCAAATTTTGGACCAATACCTCGCAATTCTTTAATGCAACGTTTTCGTCGCATACTCTTTATATTAAATAATCGCCGACGACGTCTTATACGTTTGGGTCTTGCTACGCCAGACGTTGAACTGCCCGAAGCCGAAGCCAATGCAGAAATGGAGGCTAATAATGAGGATACCTCGGAAAATGATGAAGCCGAAGTAGCTGGTAGTCCTCCAAATGAAGACGATAATAATATGACTTTGGAACAGGAAGAAGAAATGAATGAAAATGCTGTGCGTTTTGATACCAATCTACCAGCCGAACATTCATACATGGGCACCAATATGAATCGTGTTTCTGGTGTCAACTATTTAGAAGTGGATCAATATGTTAAATTGCGTTTATTCATTCACCAACATGTGCTCTTTCCCGGTGAAGTACTACCGTTTATGGTTGATAGTTCGACGACCATAATTGAAGGAGATATCGATGCACAAAATGGTATACTCTTTGGAGTTTGTTTTCCTTGTTTAAGTACCAATAAATCATCAGCAAATGGTGACTCGAATGGTTCACAATCTGAAGACAAAGACCAGCTATTGTACGGAGTAACTTGCCAGATATATGAGTTGGGTGAAGATCATCGCAGTAATACCTTGATAAAATCTAGAGCCTTGCAAAGATTTGTTACAAAAGCTAGTGATTTGACAGTGTAAATATAAAAAAAGTATTTTAATACGTTAGCATGTTATAATTTCAATTTATTTTTTATTTTTAGACCCTTAGAATATATAAACGCACATCCGCGTATGAAGTGTTATGGTTTTGTAAAGATTTTACCCGATGTATATCTACCAGATCCATTGAAATGTATTAATATGGGCTCCATGAATCGTTTTCGTGATAACGTCTCTATGCAAAACATGTATAAACGTATACAAGCCGCCACTACACCCTGGCCAGCCCATGTCTATGAAGCTCATAATATATCGAATATTATCGATAAAGCACGTACACAATTGGCACAACATAAAATCGATACAATGCCCACTGATCCCACACAATTGTCTTACTGGTTGGTACGAAATCTACACTTGCCTGAGGATATGCTAAATTCAGTATTCTTAGCCAATACAGTTAATACCAGATTAAAACTTATTGCCAGCACATTTAAAAAGGTGAATAAACATATATGCGGTTTTGTTTTGGTTTGAGTTAAAAAATAAATAAAATTTACCATTGCAGGAAGCCATATTTAGCTGTCGTAATTGTGCGATACATATAGCCGACTGCCGTGAGTTGTTTGCCATGTCAAAGCATGGCGTACAATCTCAGTATTGTAATTCAGGTAAGGTATTAAAGAAGTATTGTTCATTTATTCTGTTTGTGGAATAAATTAAAAAAAAAAATAATTTCGTTTTCTTTTCATTTTAGCGGGTTATATTCATGAAACCAATACGCTTTATCAAGTTAATAAACAAAATATTTTATACAGCGGTTCACCATCAACTGAATACAGTTGGTTTCCTGGGTAAGTTGTTATTAGAGTATATGGAAGAGTGGGGAGTGGCGTTTTGGAGAATATAAAATTTATTTATTGCCTTTCAAACAAACTATTTCAGTTATCAATGGCACATAATTGTGTGCAAAATATGTAAACATCATCTTGGCTGGGAATTTAAGGCAGTCGAACCGAATCTCATACCGAAACAATTCTTTGGCATTTCATCGTCTAGTGTTCGTGTACGCTTGGCCCAGGATCGCAATGATGTTCCCGTACAAAATGCCGTCTACATAAATTTCTTGCGTCTAATGAATGCTGGAATGAACGAGTTCCGTGAAGCCCGTAATAATATGCCCAACATTTGAAATAATTTTTTTAAAAAATGTTGGTCATGTTGTTGCCGCTGTTGTAATTAATAAAAATTCACTGAGCACAACTAAAAGAGACAAACGGCTAACATTTTTTTTTTATTGATTGTTTGAATGACAAAATCAATAATTATTTGGAAAAAAAAAATGAACATACACACACACAACTATGAAAACTTGTTGGATTTTCTTTAATTGTTTTGTTTTCTCTGTAATGTTTATAAAACATTATCAAACGATTCAAGTTGATAAAAAAAAAGGAAGCAGAAGATGATATTGGGAGAAGAAGAAAAAAAAAAAAAGAAAAGAAATAAATTAGCATAAGCAGTTTCAATTTTTTTACTACACAATAATTAAATTGTCTTTATAAATGGAGAAAAACTTTTTTCTTTTTAACAAAACAAAAACAAAAAAAAATATTTTACAAAAACAAAACAAAATCCATTTTTTTTTTACTTATTTTAAAAAAGTATTTTTTTTTTAAATTCAAATACACAATTATGATGTAAGTTTGGCTTGAGGCCGAAATTAAGGACTGGTTTATATCCTTATAGTTAAAGGATTTGTATTGTATAACCAAAACAATATTTATTTAAACTATTCAAAAAATTTTATTAAATCTATAATATGTATGTGATTTAAATAATTATTAAAATTAACATATAATATTATACACACTACAATACTTATTATTATCAATAAAAAAAAACAAAAACAAAACAAACAAAAAATTATTAACAAAATAGTAATAAAAAAAATAAAATAAAATGGAATAAAAATTAATCGTATTTATATTGTATTCCAGTTCACATGGTCATCTTCTTATGGACAAATAATTTTATTTCCGGTAGCTACCTCTCCTCCCATTCTAATCACCACATTTTTTCAGATGATCCCCTTCCTTGCCACATAAGACAGGACATTCGACGGCATCTTAAATCTTATACCTGCAGTAGTGGACGAACAATCAGTAAAGAAAGCACAGTGTTCCTCAGATCAGTCGGCGGTAATAACGTACATGAACCAACTCAGCCACAACAGGGTACTAAATCAACATCCAACCCCAGTATCGTATAGTAAAAGACAGTTACCTAGGGGAACAAAAGCCATCGTAGCTCAGCTGAGATCCGTTTGAACGAACACCTTAAACAACTACAGAGCGAGAATTATTATTGAAGACCCTGGATCGTTGTCTATCATGTAAGCAAGGTCCAAACAACACGGCACATCTCTTTGGATGCTTGTCCAAGCTCACAACTGTACGTCCGATAGACTTATGGCTCAGACCCCTGCAAAGAGCGCAATATCTAGGGCTGTCAATTACAGTTACACATCACCATCTCATTCAATATCATCTCCTCCAACAACCACCCATAAAGTATACTCTATTCTAGTCATACACAGCAGCAGAGCTGTTAAAGCAACAACAACAACTAATTTCATAGCTAGGTATGAATTCTAATGCTTGGACACGTTTTAAAATATGCTGCTTAAGTGTTTTTTCAATGATTTTGTAAGTGCTTTTCGGTTCTTCCAGGAACAATACCTTCAGTTGGTTTCATTACAGGGCACTATGAGATTAGATTGCTGACAAGGACTTCGGACAGACTCCAGCCGGACTATTGCAGGTAATGTTGCGAAGAGAAAGAGTTGCAACCTATCGAACACCACCTCTGTAACTGTCTAGCCCTTAGTAGATTGAGCACTCGAAGATTTGGACTCTTTATCGAGTGCCGATATTAAGGCTCTCCATACATTCATTAATAGGTTAAACTGGTTGAGAAATGCTAGGACTATCTTCAAAGTAGTAATTGCGCTCCGTTGTGTGTTTGTGGTCTGTGTTTTTCCTCCGCCTCCTTATCCTCAGTTTGCTACCTGAAATCTCAAAAGCATTCTCCTGCATTCTTCTTACTCACTGCCCCTAAGATTCTCGGGTCATTTATAGTTAAAGTGCTCCTTGCGCTCATATGAATTTCGTATGCGGCGATAACCCTAAGCACGATCGAGAGAAATCAATTATCTTGTGATTTGATAAGACTAACAATGTTGTGGACTAGACGCCTTGATGTCTATGATTTCTTCCCCATCAATCTTAACAATAGTAGGTCTTTTCTAAACATTCAATGTTTCTAGGTTGAAAGGTACTAAATATACTAATTCGTACTCACCATAGACCATATTGTGGTCTAAAGGTACTAGAGAACTGCGAATATACGATCGGTGCCTATACGGTATACGTATAGTTTGTTCTTAATTTCTAAATTAAATTCATTCAGATTAAGTTATCTACATATGTACGCATTTATTATCTTATTCCAATAAAAGAGGATTCGTAGAACCCCTTTTAACCTTAACATTACAAATGAAACATGCTACAGGCTCATCATTTTCATCATTTATAGAGACCTCAACAGTTACGGGTATTTCCGGATAATAGGTATCAATATAGAAATTAAATTGATAAACAACATCCTCGGTTTCATAGATCGGACACGTGGCATCATACAGAAGATTGGAACAGACATCAGCAACTTCATCGGGCAATTCATAAGGTACGGTTAAACCCAAAGCGGTGGCACGTACTTTAGTGCTTAAGGTCTGTGTATTGTCCTTGTCTAAAATGGGAGGATTTTTCAAATGTTTTTTCCGTAAGAGAAGCCGCCTCCTCCTCTATATATTGATGTTTAACTTACTTCCCAAAATGTGTACATACATAATGGCCGTGGTACCCTTGATAACCGTGCATGGTGGCTCATCACAGCCCTCGATGTTAACGCTTAAAGGAAATGGTTCACCATTTGTGCCTAGAAGAAATTTTTGATATTTTTTTTTGAATCATATTGTGGTTATTGATTCTATGATTTTGAAATGGTTTTTCAGATAAAATGCCCAATGAAATGATATTTGACACGATGACTAATGAAGAGTTATCAATACAGTGTGAATGAAATATTGTGTGCTATAAATCTGGCATTGAGGTTTTCTGTGAACTTTAGCCATACAAAAAATGCAAATTGTTGGTGATTTTTTCTTTAACTTGTGATAAACACTTTGAGTCACTTTCTTAGAAAATTAAAGCATTTTCCTTGAACGTCTATATAGTCTCGATGATTCACTGTTACTCCGATATATTCGAAGAAATAGAAAATTCCTGTAGTTTCTTCAAATTCGTTGTAAACATCGTCCTGCATTACAAGTACCTCCTCCTCCATCTAGCCACTTACATTTTTTAACATTCGTAGTCGTGGCAATAGCCACCACCAAAGTAATTAAAATGAAAATTTCCAATTTCAACATTTTTTCCCCCTTTAAGTTCACTTTCACGTCGTGCCAAACGAAATCGATGACTGAATGTGAATAAGAATTTTTGAATTTCGTTTAAATGAAACGAATTCAAATACCGTTTGAAATGTTAATTCTTTTGGTTTTCTAAACTTATCTTAACTGGGAAATAAACACATTAAATTCTTAGATCTATTCAGTTAAAGAATTATTAACCCTTAAATACTATCGTGGGTCATATGGGACCCAGAATAGATTAACAATAGTTATACCTACTCTTTACACAAGTTCTTTCTAGTTCTACAGATACTAGCGGTCATATACAGTGAGCTACAAAAGAAACTGCATGCTATGGATAAAATTCTAACAGTCGTCAAACTCAACTTGTACCACTTAAGGAGTGGTTAAGCCTATGGCTTTCTCGGTCAAGGACGAAGACAGTAAAATCGAAAAGAAAAGCATAGGAATTAAGCCCTGAAAGCATTCTTTGGTCCGTCATGTTATATGACATCCTATAAAGCAGTTGGTTGCCTAATCTAAAATTCGACACTCCCTTTTTTAAGTGACACCAATTGGAAAGAGTTCCAAACTTCATAGGGCAGAGAACAACGCTCTCAAGATCTCTAACAGCTGCAACAAGATAACAAGATAATGTTTTCGGTCACATACATACATACATAATTGGCCATTACAACCCTTCAGTCAGGATTACGACCTAGCTTCTCACACCACTTATGTTGTGTGTGTTAATTTTATACATGAGTGGCGGGCCCTACAGTTTAAAGTCGACTCCGAACGACAGATTTTTTTGAGAAGCTTTTCATGGCAATTTTATTTACACTCAGAGTTTTTGCCAGAAATCTGCTGAGAGGAAGTCGCCGAAGAAATATTTTTCTTTCATATTTCGTTTTTGATGACTGACCGGTGATACGAACCCTGGCCTTTCGTCTAATAAGCCAACACACTACCTACTAGACTACGGCGACCGGCCACATAGGAAAACAAATTACTGAACGAGCAATTACCGACGGAATGTCGCCTGGCCTAATCGCGATAGTAAAAGGTCAGGAACCACCTCCCCGAGACATCAAGCATGACATGTAAATCTCAATCACGGCATGACATGCAAATCTCATTCAATTTTTTCAGTTAGTAATTGCTCTCGGATTCGGAAAGTATTAGCTGAGATGCATAAAGTCTCTAAAGTCTAGTAGGTAGTGTGTTAGCTTATTAGACATGAGGCCATGGTTCAAATGCCAGGTCAGACATCAAAACGAAAATATGAAAAAATATTTCTTTGGTGACTTCTTCTCGGCAGATTTTTGGCAAAAACTCGAAGAGTAAATAAAATTGCCATGAGAAGTTTCTCAAAAAACCTGTCGTACGGAGTCGACTTTAAACTGTAGGTCCTGTCACTGTTGTATATATGTGGTGTGAGAAACTAGGTCGTAATCCTAACTGAAGTATTGTATGTTTGTGAAGGAATATGGTTATAATAACGTCTTAGATGGACAACTGCCCGACATTGACAGAAGTGTGAAAGGCTTCCTTCTGCGTTAAGAGACAACAAAGAGAACTTTGAAATGTAAATGAAGTCTCAGCAAAGTTTTCGATGTCCCTCTATTCCGTCAGGTCTCTATTGATATTTTTAATTTTATTATTTTCTAGCACTGAGTTCAGAAAATAGGGCATCAGCAGCCCAAATATTTTTCATAAAAGGTTTTAAATGGAAATCAATTTTCAATACTGAGGGACCACTGTTTTGCCATTTATGGAGGAGCAGTTGGGGCAATTATGGCTTCTCTTACGAAATCAAACTTTGTGTATCTTGGATTGGCAATGAAGAGATGCCCTTGCGGCCATTGTTCTGACAATGTTCTTAAGACTCCTGATTTGAACGACCTTGATACTTTGAAATAAGTTTTCACCTTTAAGGGTTAAACAATTCCAAGCAATATAGCTCGCAGGTGTTCAATACGTTCATTTGAAAAGGCCAAAAAACATAAATTTCACACGATAAGATATTTTTACTACCAAAAAAAGAAAAAAAAGAAAGAAAAAGCAAAACAAAAAAATCGTTTGCGTATTAAAAAGTAATAGAAAGTAGCAACTGGATTTATAAACAATTTTTATTACTTAATCTTAATCAATTTTCGATCGTCGACTCTTAGATTAGCACTGTAATTCATTGGAACTAAGAACTAAAAATTGCTGCTATTGGCAATAGGGAAATTTGAAATGTTTAATTTATTAATTTAAAGTTAATTAAATTAATTAAATTAATTTCGTAGTTGATATAGAAAGAAGTTTTATTTTGGGATCTACTAAAGCGAATATCAATCACTCTTCCTTTAAGGGTGAATGTTTTGAAGTAATCGACAATGATGGTAAAAATTTACGTTATCGGTATATCAAAACAGTGGAACATAACCCGTACTTTCGCCGTAGTCTAGTAGGTAGTGTGTTGGCCGCGGTTCGAATCCCTGGTCAGATATCAAAAATGAAAAATGAAAAAATATTTCTTCGGCGGCTTCCTCTCAGCAAATTTCTGGCAAGAACTCTGAGACTAAAATAAAATTGCCATGAAAAGTTTCTCAAAAATCTGTCGTTTGGAGTCGACTTTAAACTGTAGGTCCCGACACTCATGTATAAAATTAACACACACAACGTAAGTGGTGTAACTGACTGAAAGGTACGTAATCCCGACTGAAGTGTTGTAATGACCAATTATCTATGTATGGAACATAACCTACATTAATGTCAAGGTCACGGAGAATGTATAAATTGCGGATATTTAAACACAACACTTTTTTGATCAACAGAACCCAGATCGTGTGGTTGCAGTAGTCGAGTATGTAGTATGCAGGATTAGTTGATCAGAGTTTGTGAGTTCAAACCTCAGCTTTGACATTTCAAAATAGAAAGAAAAAAGTATTTCTTTCGAGGACCGCTTCTCGGCAGTCTTTCTGTACAAAAAACTTTGAGAGTAACTAATTGCGATGAAAAACTGTTCAAATCTATCGTTCTAGGTTCGATGTTAAACTGAAGGTCACGCACTCTTGGATAAAATTAACGCACACAACGTGAGTGGTATTAAATGCTAGCCTCTGTAGAAGCATTGTGGTCCAAGACGTTTGAAGCTACGTCTTTCGAACATAATATGACGTAACCTTTTCAACCTTTCTTGTTCTAAAGTAAGTAATCCGAACACAGGAAAGCAATAGGTGAGTTTTGTAGGCCTACCAGCTTGACATATATCAACAAACTAGGCTACGATAAATTAGTCTACGACTTCGGTACAATCATTCCTTTTGTCCTCTAAGTGCAGCAGTTGCAATTACATTAGAACGATGCAATCGAGTAGTTTTGAAACTTTTCTCAACTTTCTGTAACCTTTTTGCATTGTAGTGCCGCTGTACACATAACCGATACAAAACCTAGAGAAATTGAGAACAAAAATTAGGATAAGGAGAGCGTTAGCTGCTTATAGTTCTAGAGTTTAGTTAGTATGAGGTGCAAAGGTCCAGTGTGTGGATACAAGTGCTTTCCGCAGCTCCAAAGAATTGGTTGACTTGTCGATAACGAATATTGGAATTCAATATTGGTATGGCTGCAGGATAATCGATCTAAATTTGTAATTTTCAGTTCTCAGATTATGTTTCTTTTATGAATACCCATTCTATACATTATTTTAAGGAATTTGCAGTCAAGTTTTGCACCAATTCCAAGGTCAGCAACTGCAGAGAATACATTACTTTGCCAAGCAGTCCGTAGAAAATAATTGACGTGTTCCAGTCAAGGACAAGTACATGTCATTGCGACAAGTACAATACTCGGATGACAAAATGACCCATTGTAATACGTTTTAAAGGAGAGAAAGAAAAAGAGGATAATAAAGGACAGTTACGAAGTTTTAAAAAGTATTTGAAACGATTCTCGGTCGAGTCTAATAAAATCCATTATACTTTAAACTTTAACGTTCCCGAATGACAGCAAAGTTGAGAAACATATCTTCTTATGTGATTCGGTACTTTTTCGTTAACCTAAAGGATAAAATTGGTCAACTTATCATTTTTGACTTGCGTTGTATACTTTGACAGCTGTCAGTTGTTCCGTTTTGGTTGTTTTCTTTAGATGTTTTTGTTGTATGCAGGCAAATTTAATGCACGTCAAAGTACGTATTACGTCAACCTGATACGTTGTTAATGTCAAAGTACAGCGTATAACGAAATTTATGTGAATCGTCCATTACAAAACTTCCACCAGAATAACGACCTCGCTTCTCACACCACTTATGTTATGTGCGTTAATTTTATCCATGACTGGCAGGATCTACAGTTTAATGTTGACTCTGAACGACTTCTTTTTTGAGAAACTTTTCATGGAAAATTTATTTTACTCTCAGAGTTTTTGCCAGAAATCTGCTAAGAGGCAGTCGCTGAAGGAATATTTTTTGCATGTTGAAGATGACCACTACATATTAGCCTACGGTGGCTACCTAGACTACCGCTTATGACACTTTTGCATAATTGCGTTGCAAAAATATTGCCAATGTTATCGAGTACATCTTTAATATGAAATTGTAAGTGCCAACACTGTCATACTAATGCAATATGATTTCAAATGAGTAGCATACTTATAGGATTCGAAAGAAATTTGTTTGTTAAAAAGACTGCGTGAGAGTGCTTTTTTTAATAAAATTTAAAATATTTTTAATAAAAAATTTATTCTTTATACCTGAAGATGAAAATTAAAATCCTTTTATCCATACTGGATACTCTTTTTCCTTCTTCCTTTCATTTTAAGACTTTATTTGTACAATTTCTCTCCAGCATGTTAGAAAAAACTTTAATAATTAATTTCAAAACACGTTCTTCTTATTATCTCTGTTCTTTTCAAATCGAGATGTGTTCGGTTTGGCTTTTAATAAGCAACTGAATTAAAAATTTACAAATTTAAAATACAAACCATTAGAAAGAAGCAACATTATCAAAAAGCTAATGGGTTTTCAAATAATTATCTCTCACACACAACATCGAGATAAAAAAAAATTTAAAAAAAAATTATTATTTTCTAGCAGGTGTTTTGTTTTACTATCAAGATTATTATTTTTTTTTTTTTGTTTAAGGAAACATTATGAATTGGCCGACAAATTATGACGTTAGTACCGTCAATTGGTTTCCTTTCGATTATCAGCAGATTGATAAGTAGCCCTAGAGTGGTACCACCTGGTCTAATGTTTACAAAAATTTCTCTTTTTTTTTGTTGTTGTTAATTATTATAATACGTACATACATAATTATTTATTATAACCCTTCAGTCCGGATTACAACCTAGCTTCTCACACCACTTATGTTGTGTGTGTTAATTTTTAGACATGAGTTGCGGGACCTACAGTTTAAAATCATCTCCAAACGACAGATTTTTTGTTGAGAAACTTCTCATGGCAATTTTATTTACGCTCAGAATTTTTGCCAGAAATCTGCTGACCTGGGATTTGAACCGAGGCCGCATGTTTAATAGACCAACATAGTACCTACTAAACCACGACGACTTCAATTTTTATAATTCCTGTACAAAATTTTTCCAGAATATTCTGTGTTTCGCTAAAGCTTTTCGAAGTTTTCTTCAGATCATGTGGTCGTCATTAGTCAGTCCCATACAGATCCAGTATACGAGTTTCCAGTATAAAAGTTTGCATGCAGATGTTCATTCTGTCCCTATTGGTATCGCTTTAACGGTCCGACCGTAACTTAGTTTTTTCTCACTCATATTTCTAGTTGTAAACAATGAGGTGCTTCGAACGAGTATATATCACTGCCAACACGGAACATTCTCGGTGACCCAATTAGTTTAGAACATATTAACGACCTAACCTAACATATAAAACAAGAAATTGCTTACAAAAATGTGCTGAAAGGCAGAAAGACAAGCAAGCATGACTCACCCAGTAATCACTTTCTTTTTAATAGCAAGCCTATTGAAGAAATACGAAGTTTTATTTATCTTTGGACACGAATACAGAGATTCGTACTGCGCAGCTAAAAGTTATCTGCACCCAAAACAGGTTGAAATCTGAAACGTGGCTCATTTCAGGCTGTATAACTGGATTTGCAACTCAGGGCTTTATAGAAAATGCAGACAGAGAATACCATTGAGCTAGGCAAACGTTTAAACCCAGTTGCAAAAATTAAACTCTTCTAACAGGCGAACGCTAAGCCGTGGTTGGTCGAGCGTCAGATGGAGATGATGCATGTTACACGAGATACAGAACTAAGCTAAGCTGAAGTACTAACTAATGAGGATGCCATTCAAGGTCTTAATGACTTACTTCATTGCAAGTTACTAAGGCCAGATTCGTCTGTTCTAAAACGGAATAAGTCCAAAATAGCATGCAAGATACAGGCATGTCATCTTTCTGCAGTGGGTTGTATTTCGTTATTCTAGCACTACTTCAGCGAAATGTCCATGAGGGAATAAAGGTACTTGTTCCCAAGAATAGGATGCCACGTAAATCACATACTTTGTGTTCGATTGGCCAGTGAATCCCATATGAGATTACAGACAGGATTCGTTCTTTAGTTTAGTCACACTATCCGCATTTGAAACTCTTTTTCTGTAGAAGTTTTTCCTGCCACTTATAAATGGATTCCAAACTTATATCAACAAATACTACTCTCTCTTTCCTTTCTCCTATCACTCCTTTTGCAAATTTTAACAGACTGTACTACATGAATAGGGGCCATCCCCTAAATGTTGGTCTTAAAAAAGAAGTATTTGCAATATTGACCGAAAGCTGGATTCTATTGAGAACATACTGCGTTAAAATTATAAGAACAATTTAAATTTTTTTTGTATATTTTTGATTTAAAATAATTGAGATTTTAAAACGACCAAATTTATTTAATTGGCACCCTTTTTCACTTTAATATCACATACGAAACAGGCAACAGATTCACCACTTTCATCATTCAATGAGACCTCAACGGATACAGGAATTTCGGGATAGTGAGAGTCAACATGGAAATTAAATTTGTAAACAACATCTTCATCTTTGCCAATTGGGCAGGAGGCACCATCCAATAAATTGTCACATACATTGGCAACATCCTCGGGCAATTCATAGGGTACCGGTAAGGCCAAGGCAGTAGCACGTACTTTGGCCTCCAAAGATTGAATATTATTTTTAGCTGGTTGGGGAAAAGAAATACGAAATTAATATTGAACAAACAATCTTTGAGAACTAACCATAATACTTACTTCCTACGAATTGTACATCCATATATGGCAGAGGAGCCTTTAATAACATCACAGGGTGGCTGATCACAACCTTCAACATCAACGCTTAAGGGAAAGGGTTGACCATTTTTACCTAGAATTTTAATTGCATAATGAAAATGTATTTCTGGGTTAATGAGTGAACAAACTTACATCTTTTAACATTGGTGGCAGCGGTTAAAGCCAAACAGGATACTAAAAGGATTGCAGCGAATTTAAACATTTTGTTTGAATAAGTTTGTTAGGCCTCTTTTTGGTGCTATGTTGCTCTTATGATTTCTTTCGTAGAACTTATTTTAATTTCCATAAAACTTAAACTATTTATACAAAAAATTTTTAAAAGATAACATAACTAACATGTTTCTTATTTTTTTTATTTCTAATGGGTAAAGCCTATTTGAAATATATTGTTTTGAAATATTAAAGCTTCTGTTTTTAATTTTTTGATTTGATTGATAAGAGCCTCTTGAGATTAACAATGTTTTTTTGAAGTATTCCAACGATATTCTGCAATTAAATGAAAATCATCTTATCATTGGCAATAAGCACTTGAAATATTTAAAAAGTATAAACAGAAACACCTGTTAAATATCTTCAAACGTGTGAATGAATGCGAAAAGAAATTTCGAGATTTTCTTCTACTACTCTGGTTAGATTAAATCGAAACCAATGGTTTCCTTGTATTCCATGCAATTGCCTTCACTGGGCTGCCCAACAGAAACTTAAAGAAAGTTTTCCCTTTATTTTGTTTAATTTCAAAGGAACATCTTGAATATTCATGCTGGACAATGGGCATCAAGGACAACAAACTCTTTTCACTTTACCTCTTCATATGTCATGATTTTTTACCATGTTTCATGCCATATTAAGGGATGAGCAGTCGTCCTTTGGTTCTTTTATTGATTCTATGGCTTATTCACGTCCATTTGCAACTACGAATTTCATATTCAATTGGTTTGCCCTTTGACATCGAAAACGATTGATCATTAGTAATCCAATACTGGCAAGTGATAGGAAGACTATACTTCAAGTTTTTGTTGTAGATTGTTTGTAGACTTCTTCAGATGTTTTAAGTGGTGAAATCGTAAAGAAGTCTAGATTTTATGCTTTAGTATGCAGATCCTAAATTTTGCTCTGAATGAGGTGCTATTTATATGCCATATTCTGTGCAATATGTTAAGTAGTGGTAACTACATTACATTCAGACAGGATTACAATCTAGTTTCTTGAACCACATATGTTGTGTGTGGTAATTTGATACATGAATGGCGGGGCCCACAGTCTAAAGTCGAACTGTCCGAACGACAGATTTTTTGAGAAACTTTTCATGGCAGTTTTATTTAGTTTCAGAGCTTTTGCCAGAAATCTGCTGCGGGGAGGTAGCGGAAGAAATATTTTCTCGATATGTCCTATCTGAGGTTTGACCCGTGGCTTCGCATCTAATAAACCAACACACTATCTACTACACTACAACGACTAGCTATATTACGGTAGCTACATTAGACAATCGAAAGAGGTTGAGCTAAATGGAATATTGATCTCCAAACTCTGCAGTAGTCTTTACCATTTAATCGCAGTCTATCCGCATTCCTATACATTATGCAATGGCTTGTGGAAAACGATTCAGGAACGGAGATATGCCAATGGTTGAATTTAAGTAGTTGGTTGCTACAAATTCTATTCAATTTAGGCTATAAAGGTTTGGCAATCAAGTAATATATGCCTTTAGACCGAGATTTGTTAGCGATCAATAAATACTTTTAGTTTAAAAGCGGCAAGAGGATTGGTTAGTATTCAGTAGATGTGCTCTCGCAAATTCATTAACTACACAATTACCCGAGATGCCCCCTAGTGACCAAGCTTCTACAAAAGGTTGATACAAAACTGTTAGGATAGTCGAAAAAACTTGTTGCCGACCAAATTATGTTTGAAGGTTGCCTTCAAAAGAGATGTGATTGCTGTTTGCTAGGAGATCTCAAATTCAGCATCGCTTTTCAGCATGAAGGTCTAGAAGATGGAGAAATAGCTTAAGATTGAGCCCTTAAACCTGTCTTATCCTTAAGTTTTAAAGAATCCACGCAGTTGACTAGAATAAATTCGTATCTTTAACCTTCAATTAGAAGTTCTAGAAACTTTTCTTCATAAATTCTTAGAAACTTATTTCAGAAGTCAATTATTTTTCTATCTTGAGGACTTTATTAATCAAATCGTGGTGGTATTACTAAATAATTCTTTAAGTTTCTTATAAAAAAAAAACAAACAAATGTTGAACACCTGCATGTTCTAAATATATTTCGTGTTTAAAACAATAAAAAAAAACGAAACACTTTATCTTCATCATTTGATAATAAGAGGGGAAAAACAAAACTATCGGCTTTTAGTTAATAATGATAATACTTTCCAGTTCAATTCTTTTTTTCTATAAATAGTTGAGTTTTTATACAAAATAATTATTAAGTCCATCAGTAACACTTAAATCACAAGCATCTTCAACACAAAAATCAAACAAAATGTTTAAATTCGTTGCAATCCTTTTAGTATCCTGTTTGGCCTTGGCCTCAGCTACCAACGTTAAGAGATGTAAGTTTGTTCACTCATTAACCCGAAAATATATTTTCATTATGACATTAAAATTCTAGGTAAAAATGGTCAACCCTTCCCCTTAAGCGTTGATGTTGAAGGTTGTGATCAGCCACCCTGTGATGTTATTAAAGGCTCCTCTGCCA
>QOCX01000521.1:1283-65272 GCA_005959815.1 Sarcophaga bullata
AAACAACGGACTTGTTTGCCTAATTCACAAATAAACAAAAATAAAACAACAACATCAATGCAACGAAAAAGAGATAAACACATAAACAGCAAACAACAACAACGCTGAGGGGACGAACGTAAACAAGATGCACTAACAACAAAGAAGAAAGCATGTTTGAATGTAAACATGTTGTTCACATTCATAGAATTCTCGTGAAGGCGAAGACTAGAACCTTCACCTACGAGAACATTCATCAGACTGTTTACGTCGTGATATAAAAGGCAAAGCAAAGCATGAAGGATGGCAGTAGAAGTTCAGTCAGTCTTGTGTGAAGACGCGCTGCGTGTGAAGTAAACCAATCGTGGTTTGAAGATCTCCGTTCAAAGATCGACAGAACACTTGTGTAGTAATTGTTATTGTTTATCGCAAAGGGCATAAACAAAAGAATAACAAATAAAGCAATTGTTGTTGTTAGAATCAATCAATAAAAGGATTTAATTAAAATTAAATACAACTTTATTTTTATTTTATTACAATCTACGAGCTCATATTTTAAACGTTTTTAAAAGGTAAAAACGTAACAATAATATATATAATATATATAATATATATAATATATATAATATACATATGTAATAAATATAATATATATATATAAAATATATAACATATATAATATAAATTTGTATAAACAAAACTAACAAACAAAATAAAAAGGAAAGCCCGTCATTGTCACTGCTGTTTAAAGGACTTGTTTCATTTGGTAAAAGTTATCGATATTGCTCCGGATTGTCATATTTTTCAAAAGTTAGTTTTATTATTTCTTATTATTTTTATCACTTTAGTTAAAGTTACATTTTACTAAATATAACTTCAAAGGCAAGTTGTTATAATGTCCGTTAATCTTCTATCCTGACGTTGGATAAATTACATGGACGACCTATCTACAGCATTTTTCAAATGAATTGTGATGCAGTATGACATATCAAACAAAGAAATAAATATTCGGAAAGCAATAAACCTAATTTAATGTTAATGTTACCACCTAGGTAAAAATCTTTTCGTGATGTGGGGTCTAAAGTTTATCTATCTTAAACGTGTTCGGGATGGCTGGGCTGCATAAGTACATGTTACTCCAATGTCGTGAGAGGACTTGTCGTTGTAATGGCTCTCTGGTGATGTTCTCGACTCGCCCAATCACGGATAAGCGATCGGTGCTCATCAGATGATTTGCTGTCAGTGGTTTAATCCGAATGCATTATCACAGAGCCTCACTGTTACCTGGGCGTCTCAGTAAATAACAGGTTTTTTACCCGCCCCCTTCTCATCTCGCGTATTTAGGAGAGCATTTTTGGAAACAAGAACGAGATAGTCCTGAATTTCGCCCGCAGTGGTATGGAGGTAACGATTGTGGAGGAGTCCTTTGGCGAGGTGACTACTTCGGCGATACCCACTTCGGCGGACGATATGACCGTGGCGTCCGGCTCTGTCTCCCCACTCATATATGAAGGCGAAGAAGGCACTATCATCGAAACGCTCCTCTTCAGCCATATCCAGCTTAGCACTGGGAGCAATGAGGTGACCTCTCCATTTAGAAATCCTTTCGTCAGACAAGGTGCTTCGAACTCAATAACGCAATTAGCTACTGATTCGGACTGGCGAAACCTGGGCGGAAAGTTCCGCAATGCAAAAAGGAGAGGAATTCATATCGCAGAGCTTGCACAGTCTTAAAGAAATTTTCAAGCTGTGACGTGGATTCCCTGTCAGATAAGGAGGAGAAGGTGCTGGCTCAACCCAGACGCACTATTTCGCGATATGAAACCAAATACCCGGGAGGTGTTCTTTCACTAGCTGTTAACTTTTGCGAGAAGGAAAGTTCATTGCGTGCGGATAAGTGAATGAAACCAATTACTTCTACATCTAACGCCACAAGCAAGGCTTTAGAAGATTCGACACATTTGCTCCCAACTGGAGTAAAGAATTAGATGAAAGGCCAGGGTACGAATCCCCAGTCAGACATCAAAAACGAAATATAAAAAAAAAATTTTCCTTCGGCGGCTTCTTCTCAGCAGATTTCTGACAAAAACTCTGAGAGTAAATGAAATTGCCATGAAAATGTTCTCAAAAATCTGTTTCGGCGTCGACTTTAAAAATATAGGTCTCGCCACTCATGTATAAGATTAACACACACAGTATAAGTGGTGTGAGAAGCTAGGCCGTAATCATGACTGAAGGGTTGTAATGGCCAATTATGTATTATGTAGTAAGGATGCTGGTGTTACTTCTTCTATGGATAAAGGAAAGGGGGTAAAAACTATCGGTAATCCTTTTCCCAAGAAGAATGAGATTGGAAGTAAGAGGAAGCACATGGAAGTAAGAGGAAGCAGTTTTCCATGTAAAGGATAAATCTAACGAGGCGCTTCCCTCCGATTCAAAGCTTTTGAAAAAAAATGGGAGCCTGTGAACTAAACATTCCCTTCAATTGGCTTTCATCGACAGGTCAGATTTGGATGGCAAAATCTCTTCAGAAAAATGAGAATGGGAATTGAAGAAAGGTTTATCGAGTTTATGCTAGAGAAAAGTTGTGACGGCAGTAGAGTCCGCATATCCTCCATTAGATGGTGCAAAGAAATTAAAGTCAAGGATTACGAAAACGAGGGAACTGCAAAGTTCCTCGTGGAAGCAGGAAAGCGCCTTGGTGAACTCTAGCCTGGTTCTCGATTAGAGGTGACCTGCCTCTGCGCCCTATTGGGCGCATGGATCCCGCCTACAATTAAACAGGTAAATGACGTACCCGATCTTATTGAGAAACAGGACGACGGATTTATGGCTAGTCTTTATCTCCCTAAATTATGACGTAAAAGAAAAATGCTGCAGTCTTCAAATCGCGATTGATTCATCATCTCTTCAGTACCTAAGGATAAAGGGTGGCATCGAGTTGTGTTGGTTGGCTCATCTAAGGATCTCAGCATGTCTGGACATAGGTGATGCCAAAAACACTGAGCTGAAAGTGGTGCAGATTAATCTACTTCACTGCGCACCTTGAAGTTGACAGCGCCCTCATCCAGGAACCTTGGGTCCTTAGGAA
This sequence comes from Sarcophaga bullata, assembly GCA_005959815.1. Lineage (NCBI taxonomy): Eukaryota > Metazoa > Arthropoda > Insecta > Diptera > Sarcophagidae > Sarcophaga > Sarcophaga bullata. The sequence goes on from QOCX01000521.1 coordinate 4,354, forward strand.
TAGGATTCTGGATTTGAGCGACCCTGATTAATGTTTTTGTAGCTTTTGTTTAATATTTTAATGTTAAACGAAGTTACACCATTTCCATTTTCGTAACATTATATATATTATATTCATTATATCGTTGGTCTCATGCAGAAAGGCCCTAACTCGCATATTTGAAAGTTTACAGGAGAAGGAGGTGAGGAGGTGTATTTATGTTAAATGTATTTGAATCACAAAAAAAATCAATTTCGAAAAAAGTGTGACCCTTTCTACATGAGACCAACGATATGTATATATTATATACATTATACATTATGGAAATGTTACAGCTTATATTTCTCGCCACGGATATTTATTTACCTTATTGCATATATATATATATATATATTCGTGGCGAGAATATTTTCATAATAATATACCTGTTATGCAATCATGTTTAAAAAAAACACGGAAGTGAACTTATAAAAAATTTAAGAGGAACTATGCAAGCACTTAATTTCATATTGGTTAAACCTAACCAACCATCCGCAAATAATAAGGATAACTTCCCTACGGTATTTAACTGTAAATTACTCAGAGCCGACTAATCGACCATGAGATGCTCTATCGTCTTCTACTCTTCCTGCAGAAATTGGACTGAAATCCAAGATCTCTCACATGTGCCAAAAGAAGTCAGAAAAAGAATAATATCAAGGAGAACGTCCTAATTTTGGAAATGTCCCGCTGGCAGTTCTTATCTAATTCAATTCGCTATTCTTCCAAGCAACATATGTAATAATGACTTGGTCGGAAGTTCTCAATTCTTCAGTATGGACCAGCGTTGCCATTTGCCATGTTTTCCCCTTTTTTCCAATTTTTTTGAGATGCGAAAAGGTTTTCATTAAAGTTGTTTCTAACAAAACAAGTTTTTCGACATAAATCAATTTTAAAATTTGTTTTGACAAATTCGATAATAACACAAAATATTTACATTTTAAAATATTTTTGTGCGTTTCCTTAAAAAATTTTGGTACTTTTATAGAAAACAATTTTTTTTTTGTGAAAAAAATTTTTTTTTCCCCAGAAATAAAAAAAAAATTTAAAAAAATTGTTGGCAAGGCTGGTATGGACTAAAGAGCACTCAGAACCTTCTTAATCCTTTCCCTGTCGTTCCTTTTAAAGTTCTGTTTGCTGCCGAGAAAAACTCGGAGATATTTGTTCTCAAAATAGTTAGAGATCTACGTTGTTTAATTTCAATGTCAGTATTATATCAATCTTATATTGAAACTAGTTCCATTTTATAAAGATTTCTGAACGAATCGGATTTCGCAAAACATGTACGTGAACCTCAAGGATGAATTCTATAGCTTCTATAGCGGCAGAAATTTATCTCCACTAGAATGGCTACATCATCTGCGTAAGCCACCCACCCAAACATATTTTCTGCGCGTTTCAACAGCCGCCCAAATTTGACAATATCAACTATCTACGTATATGGCATGTTCATAGCCTACACCGCATCCTATAACGAAGAGCTAATAACAATATTATTATTCCCTCGATATTTAAGAAGGCCGTAAAAAAAATATCTTGGCAACTAACAACCACTATGGTTTTTACCAGATTTTGGGATAAACACAACATGCCCGTCTACCTATCTTGCGTTTATGACACACTATCTGAGACATTTTATAACAGTTTCAATAGGTATTGATATAAACTATCGTCGACATGATACCAGTTAACTTAACCTTGTCTTTAGTTACGGTATCTTTCAAAACCGACAATATATCAGAGTTGCAAACAGGATCAGTCGCTAATAACGGGGTCTTTTCAACACCTACACATTTGGGAACAAGGGCACGCAGCAGTGCTACTTTTCTAATATTGTGTTCGTCCATTTATTATCATGCCTTGGAATACTGGGATCTTTAAACAAGGTTCTTTTGATCATCAAGAGTCTTATTAAAATGAACTTTTTGTCTGCCTTGTTTACCTCATAACTATTAAAACTGCGTCTATTAGATCTTCCAACTAGGACTTCTGAAATTTGACAGTTGATAACGGCTGTACAAGGTGTGATCAAAAAATAACCGTTATTTTAAAATTTCATGAGTTTCATGAATTTCATGAAATTTTAGAATATAATTTTTTGATCACATCTCGTACATCTGCCAAATTAGTTAGAATTTATTCAGTTTGTTTTGTCAAATCGCCATGAGCGGACTTAGCATTCAACAACGCGTGCTATTGGTTTATTAACACTCGACGTAACAGTCGTACGTCGACGAAACTCAATTCCGCAGTAAAATCAGTTCCGCGTCGCTCGTCGGACTATAGGTCGGTGATAACCAGATTGTATATTCCGCAAAGGCGATTTGGGAGCATGATTAATCCACGTGGAGGATATGCGAAATAAATACTTAGATCGTGCAATTTCAAACCGTTAGCAAATATAAGTTCAATTTTAATATTCTTCTTATTCCTTAAAAAGGTCTTAGTACCATATTATAAATTAATATTGAATAATTTCACATTATGATCCAAAAATAACTTATCTTATCATAACTTATCATACCTTCAATAACTAATTATCGATTAACCCAAATCAGATATCAGATCTGAAAAGTAGACATGCTGCCAACATTATCAAAATTGACTGATCTCTACCTTTGATCTCTTCGTTTCCCCATTGCGATGGAATCTACACTATCGTTTTTTGGGTCCTCTAAAGTTCATTGAAGCGCTTGACAGATTCAGCGAGGAACATTACAGTTTCCCCGTTTGCACAATTAGGTATCTTTATCATTCATACTTTTCATTTTTAAAAGCTGCTGAATACATTTAACATAAGGAACAAAAAGTTAATAATATGAAGTTATTTTATATATATATCGTTAGTCTAATTCGCAAATGTGTTAAGTCTTTTTTCAAATTTTACAGGAGACAAAAAAGCATTGTAATTTTTCAGTTTTAAAATTTGTAAACTTTTTAAACGTAATTATTTTTACAAAATAGCTCTCTTTAATTGACCTTGATCAATTAATCCATTAATAATTAATATTCGTGGAGTTAGCACGTGCTTTTAATATTTTTCGGAGTTTTTGCAAACCATAAAATTACAACAACTTTAAACTACATAATGACATTTTTTTTTTGTTGTAAAATATGTATTTTGTATAGTGTTACCGTTTTGCATTAAAATCCAAATTTTGGATAAAAGTGGACTTAGCTTCTTTGCGAATTATACTAACGATATAATAACAGAAGATACGTTAACTTCTTAGAATATTTCCAGTACAAAGTAAAGCACGAATCGAACATATAAAAGCCCAAAGTAAAAAGATGTTATATTGAAATCTCCAAGAATGTTGGGCATTTTTGAGCGAAAAAGCAAAGATTAAAAACAAAGATTAACAGAGCAACTATTGAATAGAACCAATCTGAAAAACCCATTTATGAGCTGATTATACCAGGCCTAGAAATGCTGTTCCATATGCAAACGAAAGCTCAGCTGCAAGGTCTATTAAAATTATAATGATCATAGTTTCATGTAAACTGATATTTATTGAGAAAATATACTTTGAAAATTTTTTTTTCTTGGATCTTGGATCATTTCTCTAATATATGGAAGTGCACATATATCCCACTATATACAAATGCTAGTCCAAGGGGCCTATTTAAAAACCTATAAGTGATAATCTCAAATAATCGTGGAATCGAATTCTTTACGCTTAAGTCTACAAAATAAAGAATGGACTTTAATCAAACTAATTTTTTCTTCCAGAAGTTTGGTAGTGCTTCTGGGTTCGTAGTTTACAATAACGTCGGTACAACTTGCTTAAATACGTCATTAAATTTATCATCACTAGATTGTTGTGACTATGTTTAATAAAAAATTTGGCGATTTCTAATGGATCGCTTAAGTTTTGGTTGTTGTGTTCTATATGGCAGATGTAATTAGACTTCTTATTGCCGTTCATCTTTTTTATATTATTCCAAATTTTAGTAATCGGTGTATTTGGGTTGATTTCACTTCTTTCTTCACCATTTGACTTTTTATTTTGGGTTGTTTTTAGAAACAGTTGAATAAATTTTGCTTTATTATCACGTAGAGCTTTTAGCTCATCATTCCACCAGTATCTGTATTCAGAACTGTTACGCCTTTTACGCATTGAAACATTTGCATCTGTTCTTATTATGTTTTGAATCCAAACGGATTTTTTGTTAACGTTAGAATAGATATCCCTTAGATTGGAATTGAAATACATTTGCTTACTGAGGGTCACAGGTACATTATTCGCTTTATAAAGTTGATTGTATATTTGCCACTTAATTGCGAGTCGATGATTCAAGAACATAAACGTGCCAGATAGGCGGAAACAAGAGAGATTAATATGTGTAAATGTTGATCTTGTAGAACAATGGGTGGGATAATCTTTTGTTAAGCAGAATCATATTTGATTGCTGGAGAAGACTTTTAAATGCTTTTCATACTCATAATTTCTTATACTTATACGCATTCATTCATAATACATCAATATGTTTGATTCATAGTTCGAATGGTATGAGTGTGATTTCAACGTAGTACGCATACTTATTGCAACATGTATTTATAAATCAAAGTTGTAGTGAGTATGAATTGATGCACTTATACTTAAAATTTCATTAGTGGTTAGAATCGCGAAAAAACGATTTATTACTGATCTCTGATAAGTGACCACAACACCAGTAACAGAAATAAATTAGAATTTGCGAAAAATGATTTAATGAAAAGCCAAACAATTTATCGATTATCGAGGAGACTATAAGCAACTGTATTAAAAAAAACTTACGAAAATATGAACAAATTAAGATCGAAAACGAAAACAACAATCCCATAGAAAGATCGCGATGTTGCCAGAAGTGAATAAGGCTATATGTGAGATAGTTGCGCGGTGTGATTCCAAAACCATTTCAGTGGGAGAAGAGTGAGAATTGTTCATTTAAGGACGTTATGTTTTCAAGACAAAAATTAGCTCAAAACCACCGCTACTCCACTTCTACGTCTAATAAAATTTTGCAAAGTACAGACGAATTTAATTGTCAGCATAGAAGCTTGTTCTTCGCGAATTGTGGACACTGGTGTGTGTGGAAAGGAGTATTAATGTTGTTCTGTGTGATAATATTTGTCATTGTGTAGTTGTATATACCACAGCAATTGTTGCAGGTAGAACATCGAGCGTAGGTGTTTTTACACATATGGCACATCGAACGCATCCTGATATTAGTATCTAAATATTTTTCAATGGTGGGTGAAATAATATAGCAAAATAATGGCATATTATGCTTACCTGGGTAGAAAAATTATCGAGAGAACGACTGAACAATTGAAAAAAAATTAGAATTTCCATTATCCGGATTTGCAAATTCACTTTATTCATTTATTTTTGATGGTGCTTGAAAATTGATTTAATAAGGATGTCACCTTCAATCAAAATAATTTTTACTGGCTCCTTTGCATTCTTTAATTGTAGTGTATTACTATTATAAAATATTGTCCAAAGATGGTCATTCAGTATAATTTGCGAAATAGGCAGGAAATTCGACATCGATTGGCAGGTAAGTAGACGTTGGAATCATTTTGCTTTGCGTTGTTATTGAAGGTAGTCTTCTCAGAGTACAAAAAAATCTCCATTGAATACAGAAGTAGAGAATAAATTGAAAATAAAAACTGATCTATGATCTTTTACAACAGGTTATAACATAACATAAAATATACTGTGAAGTCCTTTGATATCGAATTGAAAAAGTGTTCATAATTCTACTGAAACTAAAATAAAGTTTGGATAAATGTCAAAGCTTTAGTTGAATTTGTTGAAAAGTATATAAAAAAATTCTATAAAAATTGAGTGTTTCCTTACCTACTGTGTTCATCTCTGAGCGTAAACATGTACTGTAATTAGTTTTAATTAAAATGTCAAATATCCAAAATATTTCAATTAATAATTTTATAAATATTTTTCTTGAAGTATCATTAAACCTTGTGTGTTTTTTCTTCCTTCACTTTTAGTTAAGAAAAACTAATTGACTTACAGGAATTATCATCAAGTTACTGGCAAAATTTTGGATGTTTTGTAAAGTAATTACAATTATAATTTAATTGTAAAGGAAATTCGCTTTGTGGAATTGAAAAATTATTTGTCACTGCTATTTTTTTTTTTTTTTTTTTTTTTTGTAAATACTTGAACGAGGTTTTTGTTTGAAATAAATATGACGAATGAAGACGACAGTAGCGAAGATCGGCTCACAAAGCATGAATTTGCTGGAATATCCAACATTTGTCTATGCAAGAAATCCTAACAATTGAGTATAGCGTTGGTAATGTTTGGGCAAAGCTGTTCTCACGTAAAAATGTGTTATTTATCTGTAACCTCTGTGTGGTTGAAACAAGTTGTTTTAAAAATTTACTTGATCATATCAATGGTAGAAGACATAAAATGGAAATGGTAAAAGTTAAACAGTTATATCATCCCGATTATACGTATCCTAAAAATGACAAAACAGAGTCAACAGAGGTTCCGAATCCGAAAAACAACGAAAATTCTGTATCTAATGTTTCAATGTCCATTGGCGCTGAATGTAAAAAGAAAAAGAATAATATAAGAAATAAAAATCCAAATGACATAAATAGTGAAATAGCACCAACCATATCACCTATACAAAATAAATTGAAAAATTCCCTAGAAACGTCAACTATTAATAATAAACAAGAAACTAATGTGGAAGATCAAAAAATTGACAAAAAGTTTGAAACTTCAAAAGAAATTAATAAACAACAACAGAAAATTAATAAAGACAAACTAAAGAAGTTTCCAAATTCAGCAGATGTAAATGAATCTTTATGCAAAGAAATAGCTAGCGAAGACGATAAGAATTGTAAAGGTAAAACGAATGAAATAGTTGGTGTTGGAAACTCCTTACATTTTGAAGAGTCTGAAAAGAATAACCCAACGAGCTGTGAGAAAAAATCTACAGATATCGACAGTAAAATTAATAACCAATGCGTCTTTAAGAAAAGTAATATTGTTGTTAACCCAGCGGCCTTGTCTTTGAATAGAAATTGTTCTGTTGTAAAAGAAAATGAAATTAACGACAAAGAAAAAATCAAATATCAGGAAGATAAGATCATAATACCAACTGTTCATAAAAATAAAGTACGCGATGAGAAAAACTCCCCAATGTATAAGCCACAATCGAATTCAAATGAGTTACCGAAATTTTCTGTCAAGTCATACAGTTATAAATCTGATGATAATGATGTTTATGGGATTTTGGGAGTAGAATATGTTATTAAAATTTTAAGACACAAAAATGATTCATCTCCGCGTTATGAATGTGGATTGTGTGAACTTGTTCTTGATGGTTTTGCCATGCAACGTCATTTGGAAGGCTACAATCACAGATTAAATTTTTGTGAAAAACACTTTCCCACTGCTATTCGTCATTACCGTCAGTACATGCAGAATGTCCCGGAACATGAATTGTTTAAAGTAATGACTCCTGTTCTTGAAAAGTTAGCAATGGCAATTGAAAAACATCATGGCAGAAATCTTCCATACGAGTGTTATGAGCGAGATTTTACCATGAACCGTCAAGAAATACTCGCAAAAGCGTTTTCTTGTAGGCACGCTTCAGAGCAGTACGGACCTACATTTACTCACGTAATTGGCGCTAATGAGATTGATGAGTATATAAAAAGACGACAGAACTACGTACCACCTTTAACATCGCGTATAGCTATATTCGACAGTAACTCAAACAGTAGTAAAATAAGATTAGAACACATGCGAAATCACAGTGATAGGCATTTTCTTACGCGAGATAGAAATCGATATCGCCATGCTGGACGTGAAGTCACGAATGATTTATTAAATAATACAGAAAACTCACACAAAACGTACATGTCATCAGGCTTGTACGATGATTTTTATCCACCTTCAAAGTTTTATGGTCAATCAAATAGAAATGTTGGGCAAAAAGTCGATGATGAAACGTATAATCTGATGGTTGACGATTTTCTTAAAGGAACTTTATTTCGTGAAAGCCGAAAACGTTCTACGTCTCCGACTGGTAAATTAAACTCAAAAAGACGGAAATCTTTATCGCCTTTAAGAGATAATGATATATGGCAAGCTTACCGACACATGGTGGACCAGGAATTAAATAATTTGGATGAAAAATATAAACAGTATCGAAAAGATCTTGAAAAACATCCGTCTTATAATGAAGAATGGCAGAAATTTTGGAAACGTCGAAAAGATGAATTAAAATTAACTGGTCTTGACCATCGAAATTATAATTATCAACCTGAGTGGGTAAAGTTTATTAAAATTCGTATAGAAGAATTGTATAATCAAGAAGTGGAAAACATCATGACAAACTGTCGCGAACGACTTTGTCTCCCAATGACAAATAATAGTTCACTTGATATTAAGTATCACGTCCGAAGTCCAAAGCTTTCAAGCGAGACTTGTAATTTATCACATACTGCAGGAACAAAGCCGGCGGGAGTTTTAGTACAAGATTCTCCAACAGTGACATCAGGTAAAGGAAATGTACCACAGGTTGTATCAGTGTTACGATTAATGACTGCATTAGAGGATAGTTTAGGAAGTTTGGGTCCAAAAATAATAGACTTACTGTCAAAAGCTTTACAAGTCGAAAAGACTAGTCCTACTCAGGTTAATTCTTTAATACTTTCAAACGCAAACTGTTCGTTAATTGAAACAGCCAAGGAGAAATTTAAGGGTATGGTTATTACTGGACTCTATGAGAGCTCAAAGGAAAAGGTTTTAAAACAGGTTATAAATGATGTGGAAGACCTTTTAAAATACGCATATCAAAATCGGCAGTTCTTGTCGTGTCAAAGACCCTCTGATGAATTTTCAATTCAGTGTATTCAGAGCTGCTCTACTCTACCTAAACAGTCGAAAATTGAAGGATCTTTGCAATTATTAACTGGAAGTCCAACTTCGTCATCATCTTTAACGGAAAATTTATTAACGCGTTTGGATAAAAAGGAATTGGCTTCGAAGTTAGCTGCATCACTTGTAGCTCAGGGTAAAACCGATTTTGAGCCACAACAGTTGCAAAAGATTATATCGGTGTATAATCTAATTGAAAAGAAGAAGCTTGTTTCATCCTTATCTATGAAGGAAACAGAATCATTAAGTAAAAAGAAGTTATCTGATACGCTTTCAGATTTATTAAAGTCATCATCAACATCAATTCAGAATAGAGTTAGTGTACCGCAACAAAAATTAGACGATAGATTTTTATCTTCCAATGTTAATATGGTTCAGCAAATAAATTTCGGTAAATCCAATTCAATAAATAGTGCTCCAAAGGCCTCGTTTAACAGTGTTTCACAAAATTTAAGTGACAATTATTTAATCAATTCTGCATATCCACAATTAACTGACAATGCTTATGGAAAACATTCTACTAGAGCAACTCAGTACAGTGACTGCAGTACAAATTATACGGGCAACCAAATCCCGTATCAACAAAATACTACGTACTACAACAATGATTTATACCAGAATAATAATAGAATTGCTCAAAGTTGGGAGGTCAACTCTAATATGGAAATGAATTCTAATTATAACATGGGCGAACCTAACAATTATAATCAACGTACAAATTGGCGTAATTTTTAATTTTTATAGTTTTATTGAAATTCTCTAAATGTTATTTGAACACAGTTTGGATAGTTATAACCTTTTTAAGCACTAGAAGATTAAACGTTTTTCAAAATGACTTTTAAGCTATAACAAAAAAAAATATATATAAAACCCAAAATACGTTTTACGTATTTATTGCTCGATAAGAAGACCGAAAGAACTATTCATAAAAAGGTATAAATATGTGTTTCATAACATTTATTTATATAAAATGTTCAAATAACATAATTACTATCGTACTTGCTTCTCCACAAGAAGGTTTTAGTTAAATATATATCTAAACTTATTTGCTTTGACATAGAATATTTCGCATATGTAAACATAAGTTTTCTATTAGTGAAAACTGTATGAAATTATATTAATAAAGTTGAATTAAATTGTTGTATTGTAATTATAAATAAATCTTTCCTTTAATTTTAGACGGTAAGTAAAAGTCTGTTATTTATGTAATAGCAATAAATATAAATTTATGAAATTTTTAATATCTTTAAGTTAAGGTACTTATATACATATATACGCATATTTAGGAACTGTTTGCAATATGAAATGTTAACGTCTCATACTGTAATTGATAAAAGCATATGCAGATAATGTTTAGTGAAGTGTTGTCATAACTCAAAATCCATAATTTTTTAGCAAAAAGATTTTAATTTAGTAAAGATACATTTTGAACCCAAATACCGCATTTTATGTCCATGGAAAAACAATTGTACAACTTATTGGTCATGATATTTCGCAAGTTTCTGCAAACTTAACTATAAGATAGTGTTTTCTGAGTTGACACTGTAGAAATAAGTGAGATTTATTGTGAATTATAAATCAAAACTGCGACAAAACTTGCTGTTAAATCCTTACTCAATTATTAACGAAAGGTAAGGCAACATTAACCATAAAATAGCTTTTTTCAGCTACGAAATCTTCAAATTTTTATGTGAAAGTAAAAAAGCTTTACTTCATCAAATAGTTTGAACACAAAGTAATATCTTTATTCACAAATTCATTAATCATGCACACCGACCTTAGTTTTGTAACCCATGGTGTTCAGTTTTGCACCACATATTATTTCGCTTTTAATATTCTAACACGTTTCGGTACGCTTTTTGCTAAATTTTAACACGTTTCGCATGTTATAAAGCTTTACAAATTTTCAATTGGAACGAAACTCTTGTTTTTCTAACCTTTTTGCACCAAAAATTATATTCTCCTGAATTAACTCCAATCAACTCATTGCATTTGATGAATTTTCATACAGAATATTCCTTTATTCATAATATCAAATGCTGAGAAACACCCAGCAATTCATTATTGCATCTCTACCATCTTTGAACGTTTACCGTATTGGACTTGAAATAATTGATGAAATCTGAATACAATCGATTTATTTTAGATTCCACTGACTAAGAACATATTTCCCAGTATTAATAACTTGGGTTTTAATGGTTTTTTTATATTGAAAACAGCTAACATCCTTGACTACACTTCGTACAGTCCACTAGCTTCAAACTGAATATCTTTCGAAACTAGCGTTTTTCATGAAATTATTTCCTTTGAATTCGTAAATATTTAATTTCTTTCTTATTTTTCTATTTGTATATGTTTTTAAGTAATTTAATTGTCATACCTATAGCGAAGCCTGGAAAGATCCTAAATCGCCTAATAATTATCGACCTCTCAGTATGTTAAACATGCTAGATAAAGTATTTGAAAAAATAATATTGGATAGACTACAGAAATTTACAAAAGACAATAACATCATACAGAATGAACAATTTGGCTTCAGAAAAGAGCACTCGACTATTCACCAGGTTAAGAGAATTGTAAATATAGTTCAACATTTCGAAGAAAGTGGAAAAAGTACAGGAGTGGTATTTTTAGATTTTTACAAACTTGGCCGATTTGGCTACCCAATTTATCTACAGAAGATTTTAGAAAGTTTTTTAAATGAAAGAAAGTTCGTGGTAAATATAGATGGTGTGTATTCTACTAAACGAAAAATTTTAGCTGGTGTGCTACAGGGTTCACTGCTATCTCCAACCTTATATGCAATCTATATATCTGATCTAAAATTATTAAAAGATCATACTTCGGCGTTATATGCTGATGACACTGCGCTCATATCAGCTGGTAGTCTCCAATGCTATAGTCAAAAAATTAGAAAATGCCCTTTTGCACACCAAAAAGTTCTTTTTAAAATGGAAAATAAAATTAACGATTTAAAAACTCAGGCAATATTATTTCCTTTTAATAAATCACCAAAGCGTATACCTAGTAGGCGACTTGCCATACAAGGAACAGATGTACCTTTTCTAGATTCAGTAAAATATTTGGGAATTACACTTGATACAAAATTAACTTTTAAGCAGCACATATTACAAACCTGTGAAAAAGCAATCAAGTGCGGGAGCTTTATATCCACTAATGAATCACAGATCGACGTTAAACATTAAAAACAAAATATTACTATATAGAATGTGTATTAGACCAATATTGACCTATGGATGTCAAGTATAGTCAACTAAATGTGCTAAAACCTATTCACAGAAGCTGCAAATAATTCAAAACAAAAACTTAAAGATCATATGTAATTTATCTCGAAGATATTCCACAGCTCGTCTACATATAAATTATAACGAAGACTTGATTGCCACAGTATTTGATAAATTAACACAAAGATTCGAAGATCGTAACAGATATTCAAACTATGCTTTAATAAGAAATTTGCATGTTTAGCTTTTTTCTATCTTCATATTTGAAGATAACAAAAGGGGTGAAGTTAGAATTTCTTATACACCTTTTTTTTATTTATTTTTAGAAATAAGGTTTTTTCCATCTTTTTGCCCTAAGTTGTATGTATTTATTACATTATAAATGTTTATATCATAATTTTTAACTCAAATATTTTTAATTGATGCAATACCTTTATGTAATATCTCATAATTTGTAAATATATTAAGATTTTTTATATTTCAAAAGCTGTTTGTTATGATAGTAATAATAATAATAATAAAAAAGTAATTAAATTGTTATTACGTGGCTTCATATTTAACAAAGTTAAAAAATTAACATAATTTAGGATTGAAATTTGGTGACCTATTGCATGAACAAAATTTAATAATTTTTTTTATAAATTGTAAAGAGGTCATGCAATTTTTTCGTAATTATATTACAGCAAAGCTAACGTAGATTAATGTTTTTGCATTTCACTGAATATTATTACCGCAGTAAAGGTTTTTCACTAAACAGTGGAACATCTCATTTAAATCACAGAAATTAAAACGTGGATTTTAATGTATTCACTTCGGCTTTATATTGCAAGTGCATAAGAAGAAAAATTATTAAAACAAAATGTAGTATTTGTTATTTCTTAAATTTTGTTTTTATTACACATGGTGTTAACTTCTGTAATTAAAATATTACAGTCATTAATTAACGCCTGCATTAAACGGGTGATTTTCTTTGATGTCGTAATTCAGTTTTATTTTATTCTTTGGCTTTTTTTTATAAAGTACAACGGTCATTATAAGTATTCGCCAAGTGTTCTTGAATTATTTACACTGGTCCGCCCAATTTGGGGGGGACAACTGCTTTTCCTTATGAGAAGGAATAAAACTAATAAATAAAATAAATAAAAATTAAAACATCAGAATATTCTTGAAGGATTCCCTGATTTACCAAATATTCAAAAACCTGATCTGAAATATGTATAATATACGCATATAATTCCGTAATCTTCCGTAAATATCATTCCTACTTTAATTTCTTGGAGGGCGCGGTTTACCTACCATATTTTAATGACGTTCCGAATCAGAAATTATAACTGAACTAAGTTCTTATTGATGTCTATAAATATTAGAAGAAAAATGATGTACGACGAATAGTTAGTACTTTACCTTTAAAATGGATTTTAAAATTATCTAGTGGAATATTAATGATCCAATCTCTAATTATAGTGACCTTCAACAATATTCAAAGACTATTATCCAGACATTATATCTATCCAAGAAACACATACCATGTACTAACAACAATAATATTGTTACGTTTTTACCTTTTTAAAAACGTTTAAAATATGAGCTGCTCGTAGATTGAAAATAAAATAAAAATAATTTGTGTTTAATTTTAATTAAATCCTTTATTATCACACAACTTTTGTGTGCCACTGTTCACAACTTGTTTTAAACACAACATTGCGTTATTTGTTATTCCTTTTTTGTTTATGCCCTTTGCGATAACACTAACAATTATTACACAATTGTTCTATCGATCTTTATAACGGAGATCTTCAAACACGATTGCTTTCTTCACACGCACAGTGTCTTCACACAAGACTGACTGAACTTTTACTCTGATTCTTCATGCTTTGCTTTGCCTTTTTATATCACGACGTAAACAGTCTGTGAATGTTCGTAGCGCGAGGTTCTAGTCTTCGCCTTCACGAGATTTCTATGAATGTAAACAGCATGTTTACATTCTAAAACGCATTTTAGACTAAAAAGCCCCTTTTTCTTTAGTGGTAACCTTAATTGTTAGAGTACATTCGAAATGTTTGAGGTTCAAGCGTTACTAATTCTTGTGATCAATTTTAGAAAATTTTATTTTAAGAGAAGATCTCATAATTCCCGATAATAGTAAACCTACACTCACAACACGTTAATTTACACATATTGACATTTCGTTATGTTTACCATGTTTAATGTTTATGTTTAATGTCGGTTCTTGAAATACTTTTGACGATTGGCACGGAAGTGAACACTATCCTATTTTAATTAACATTAAAAAAATTCTAACATACCTTCTTATGTTGGGAAGCCAAAATACAAAATAATTTCTGCAAATTAATTTCGTATTACTGTAAAGCAAACTTATCAAAATTAAATTGCTTTTTGAATGCTCTAATTACGAAAGGTATCAAAGCAGCAACAAATGTTAGCATTCCCTAAACTAATAACAAAGCTCCAGTGCACTGTGTGGCGTGGTGGAACCGCGACTTAGATATTTTAACAGAATTCAAATAAGACCATTTCCATATTAAAAAAAGAAAAAGAAAAGTGGCAATAATGTAATATTCTACAAAAAGCACAATTTAATGTTTAGAAAACTTAGTAAAGCCTTTTGCATGCACAAATTTACATCCGACATCAACCCTTTGTCATCGCCAAAACGTATTTTTAATGATATATTCCACTATTTCTTACAGGTGGATTAAGTATAAACTCTTTAAATATCTTAAATCAGGACCAAGTATGTTTTCTTCTTTAGCTAATATCGCCAATTTTTTCTAAACACCAGTCAAAAGACTGTAATTTCTCTCCAAATGATATATCTCTCAAGATATGATATATCTATGAAGTTGCCTTACATCTACCAAAGGCAAAACTCTAGGTGATGAACGCTTATAAAAAAAAAAAAAAAAAAAAAAAAAAAAAAAAAAAAAAACTCGTCTCTACAGCAATATCTTTTCATTCTCCGTTTATCCTCAAGCATGGAGAGTAGCAACAGTTATTTTGTTTCTTAAGCCAGAAAACGATCATACGGCTCTCACTGGATATAGACCAATATCTCCGATACCTTATAGCATTCGTAAAACATTGAAAAAATTAATATCTAGAACGCTAATTTACTTTCTAAAAGCTTATAATATTGTATCCATTAACCAAGTAGCTTTTATGAAAAAGCGGGGTATAGACAGAGAGCGTTTTTATATACCTCCACTCCAAGATCTTTATGGAACAAAAACAAAAACCTAGCAGAATGGAACACTGGCGAAAACATATATCAATAATCAAAAGTTTTCTCACTAAATTCATAAGTTTTCTCACTAAATTCAAAAGTTTTCTCACTAAATTCTAAGTTAGAAGTTTCAGTTTTAAAGAACATTGTTAAGAGTTCAGCAAAAGTTTAAACTCTAGAATAAACATAATAAAGTTCCTTTTCTCTAGAAATTGTAACATGCATACCTCTACAATGGTTAATATAACTTCTTCTATTCTTCTAGTTAAAATGATTTATGCTTTTCCAATTTATGGCTGGTGCACACCATCAGATATAAAATTATTTTCGGCACTATATTATTCTGCGATTCCCCGTACAATCGCGGCTTTCCCTACAAACCCAATTACAAATATTTTAATTGAATCTGGTTTATCTTCCGTTGTATTATACCGAAGCTTTTTATCAGTAAAAATAAAGTATTATATCAGAAGATGTTAAAAGTTTTTAAATGTAAAAGAACAAACAGAATAGAATCTATTAGTGTAAGATGTTTTCAAATATCACAATATCTTGATTTACAAAAACCCAATATTCTAAACAACAGTCTGAACCACCAAGGCATTTGAAAGAATTTTCTTGAATAATGTACATTTTCTTAGTCATCTGCTTACTACATTTACAACTATTTACCACAACGGTCCCCCTATTGAAGTCGGATACATTAATAACTACTGTTATAAATTTACGGCTAAAGTTTGGTTATCCTTAAATATGAAGCTGCTTCTAATGCTAAAAACAAACGTCTTGTTAAATATTCCACATGGGAAAATAAGGATATCCGTAATGTTATCTCCTCATGTTTGCATAATATACTTTCGCAGTCGAAATATCACCACACTTAGAAGATTTTAAACTCCCTTGAGAGGAAACCGAGAACTTACGCGAGGAATATAACTACAACTATTGTTCACCTGAGCAACATCTTTGGATCTAAAGCACCTTTAAGCTTATTAAATTCTGGTTGTGATGATATAAATTTAATTTTAAAATAAATTTTTGGAAATAGTCTACAAAACCTTACTCCTCCCTTTAAATTAGTTACAACAATTATATTTATTAATAAATAAATCAAAAAATAAAGGATTGAACATAAAAAAAATGACAAACCAGGAAATTCATTGACAAATAGTTATCAACCAGTTGATAAAAGCTGAATTCACGGTTCACTATTAAACGTGCAACTTCGAATGGACGATTAATTACGGACGATGAAAAGTGAATAACATACAACAACAACGTGCGAAGTAAGATTAAGTTTGACACGTGGTAACAAAATCAGGATTAACTCCAAGAAAGGTATGAACTTTAACAATCTGGTCAAACAGTTGATTCTAATATCGATTGTGAACAATTAACAGGATCGAACAAGCTATTCAGTTCAATAGAAAAGTTTGTGTTACATCCTAACAACTTCAGATTATGTACATTTTAGATGGTCCAGCAAAAACTGTGAGAGTTTGGCTGAGAAGTTCTGATCCATTCACCCATACTAGACTCTAAACTGAAATTTCTGAAATAGTTTACAAAAAGTTTTTTTTTTTTTTTTTTTTTTTTTTTTTTTTTTTTTTAAGTTGTAACAGACACAGTAGTTGTTGCTTTCGTCAACAAGTATTTTCTAGTCATCAATAGGTTATGTTGCCTGAGATAACATCTTAGTATCGTTCCTTATATTATTGACATTTATCACCCTGACGGATCCGCTAGCGATTATGAATTCTTTATTTTACATCGTCGCCAATTCTCTATTATGTCAAAAGAGGGCTGTATGGTTGTAGGTATAGACAGGTAGGTTGGGCTACTTGACCAACTGCCTTGTAAATCACAAAAGAAAAGGTACCAGCCTCACTTTCTGGCTGGTATACAGCTGAGTGTATATGAGCTAGAACCAAATAATACGGAGGATTGTGTAATATTCTCAAAATTTGTCGAAGTTTAATTGATTTAATTCTTATTTTTACAATTGCAGTGCTTATTGTGTCAAATAAATTTTTGTTTATTAAACTGTGCCATGCATTTAATTAAAATATAAAAAAATTATTAAAAAATTAATATTTTGTTGCAATATTGAAAATTTAGACTGATATTGATAAGAATAATAACAGTCTAACGTCTTCGTTGCTAGATTCCCAAATTTTCAAATATACTCTTTGAAATGGCTACTCATGATTCCTTTGGCTCCTTGCTGACACTCAGTGTCATCAGAATGGGAAATTACTCTTCATTGTAAACTATCCTTGCAATCCTTGTAGATGTGCCATATCTAGTAAAAGCTCTATATTTTGCAAGACCACAACAAAATACACAAAACTAAAATTTACATTATTTGAAGATATATGCAAGACCAGAAAGCGTTACGTATTGATAAAGGCAGCGATTGCGATGTTCTATCAGTTGTTTATTTTCCGTCAGCCGTCGCTGAAATATCCATTGTGAACTTTACATTGAAGTAGTACATAGTATTCAAGTAAGTATTGTTAAAGGCTAAAACTTGAATTAAAAAAACTATGGATTGATATATGTTTTAGCAAATTAAGAAAACGGCGATTTAGTGACAAATCAACGCAACTATGGATATAGTAGCAATCAGAAATTAAAATTGAGAAAATGACGCAATAAATATTAACCTATTGTAAAATTAAAAAAAAACTGTTTATTGTATATTAATATTATATGGATACGTCTTTACCTTTTAAACACGATTGAAAATTAAGCTTGTAGATTGCAATAAAAATCAAAATAAATTTGTGTTCAGTTTTAATTAAATTCTTTATTATTGCCACTGTTCATAACTTGATGTAAACAACAACAATTGCTGTGTTTCTTATTCTGATATACACTCGTTTGCACAAACAATAACAATTGCCTTATAGATCTTTATAGCGGGGATCTTCAAACCGCAACGCGTCCACACAAGGCTAACTGAATTTTTACTCTGACTCCTGCCTGCTTTGCTTTGCCTTTTATATAGCGACGTAAACAGTCTGATGATTGTTCTCGAAGGCGAAAGTTCGAGTCTTTGCTTTTTCGAAAACTCTGAATGTAAACATGTTGTTTACGTTATTGTTGTTTGTGTATTTTGTTTACGTTCGTATTTGCAGTGTTGTTGCTTGTTTGTTTACTCGTTTATCCCCTTTTTCGTTATACTGATGTCGCTATATTTTTGTTTATTTGTTAACCATGTAAACAAAGCCATTGTTTTTGTAGCTTTTGTTTATCATTTTAATGTTAAACGATGTAACATCATTTCCATTTTTGTAACGATGTAACATCATTTCCATTTAAGCCTGTTCGTCCCGAATAGGCTCATAATCTGTTCTCCCATATTTCGAAACTCGCTCTATGTGTACGACTTTCATTTTTGCTCGGGGGCTGTTAGCTTTCTGTATCCTGTACACGACATCGTTTAAACTTTTAATTACTTTATAAGTTCCATTCCAGCTGGTTTGTAGCTTGGGAGATAATCCTTTCTTCCGCATTGGGTTGTAAAGTAGAATCAGTTGTCCCTCATGGAAGCCGTTTGTATTTGATGTACCATTTTACCTGGCTTTCATTTTATCGGTGACCATTTTTATACGTGTGTGCACAAATTCATGAAGTTCATTTAGACTTTTCTGTTTTCCAGTGTATGTGGCATCCCTCTCTTAACACCAAACTCTATGTCACCAGGCAGTTTTATCTCAGTTAAAAAAAAAATAGCCTTGGCGGGTGGTCTAGATGAATCATGGACCGCCGATTGGTACGCCAGTAGAAACCTCGCTCACTACTTTTCGCAAGTATTCCTCGAGGGTTCGATTAAACAGTTCTATCATTCCGTCGGATTGTGGGTGGAGCGGCGTCGTTCGTGTGAATATAGCTGACTCGTAATTTCTGCCATGATCGGAATGTAGCTTTATGGGAACACCGTAGCGGCATATCCAGTTGTTTACAAAAACATTTACTACTGTGTTCACCTCTTGATTGGGTATGACATACACTTCCGGCCATTTGCTGAAATAATCCATCATGACGAGAACATAGCGGTTTCCGGCATTGCTGACGGGAAGAGGGACTGCTACATCCATCGCTATCCGCTCGAAAGGTGCGCCCATGTGTTATACCTCTTCGGAGCCATCTCAGTGCGGAATGATCAGTCCTTAGCAGAAAATGTTGGCCATACATGTACTTATGGTAATATTTTACGCATTAAAGCGCTGCAAGTAGCTCACGTCGGATCACACAATAGTTCTGTTCAGGCTTTGACAGTGTGCGACTATGTAGCCTACGACTTTCTCTGTACCATTGACCACTTGGGAAAGTACAGCACCAATACCATATCCGCTAGTATGACTGTCCAAAACGAGTTTTTCCCCTGGTACTGTATACGCTAAAACTGGTGCAGCACACAACAGGTCTTTTAGTGTGTGGAACGCCTTTTCCTGTGACTCTCCCCATTTATACATCTTTGATTTCTTGGTGAGCTCATGCAAGCTTGGAGCCACACTAGCAAAGTTAGGCACAAATCGTCTGTAGTATGTGTATAGTCCTAAAAGACTGCGTAATTCATGAAGATTCTGGGGACGAGGCTAATCCTTTACTGCTCGTATTTTATCTTCATCCGTGGATAAGCCATCTGCTGTAACAAGAGGCCCAAATATTTCACCTGTTTTTGGAAGAATGCACATTCCTTTACGCTTAATTTTAGTCGGGCCATTAATATTCGCTGCAGAACTTTTCCCAGATTTCGAGGTGTTCGTTGAAAGTTCCTAAGTTTTATGCTTCTGGATGCCTGTTTTATTGGTCTCGCTTCGCCATTATAAATTTCATGTTTGACCATGGCTGTTCTACATTGACTTTTTTTATTAATGCTTTATTTCTCGATGGAGCTGCTAGACTTGCTGCGCATTTCTCAACATTCACCCTAAATTCCCGTTGATCCTTGGCTAATATTTCGGCAGGTTCCAGAAATTGTCTGCTGTTTATTACTGCCTCTGCTACAGCATATTGACCCACTTCGAAGTGTTTGCAGATGACTTTTTCATGGCCTGATAGATTTAGCACTCTCACCGTGGATTTGACTTCTGGAGTGCACTTGGTGCTTGAATCCCACGTCAAGAGGTAACTCCACATTTCGCCAACTCATCTGTTGCCCCATATTGTAATTGATGCCATGAGCTATCATAAAATCCGCACCAATGACAATCTTGTCCACAAAATCGGCAACAATAAAGACGTGGCTTACACTAATGTTGGCTATAGTCGCCTTCTGTTCTGTTTTTCCGTGAACGGTGGCAGACTCTCCAGTAACTGTCCGTAGTCTTACATTGCTAAGTACCTCACACTTCCCCTTCACTTCATCTGGTCTCATGCTAAATTGCGTCGCACCGGTGTCTAGTGAAGGTGTGTTGCCTGCCATTGATGTACCCGCACGCCTTAAGGTTTTTGTTATTTTACTGCATCACTGATATGGAGATTGTGGGGCCTTTGCTTATGGGAGCCAGCACTTCCCCCTCAGTGTTAGTTCGTTTTAGTTTAATGAGGACTTTTGTGAAGATGGTTGGTAGTTCGCCCGTTTATTATTCCTTACTGGTGAGACGGATCTTGATTTTATGCGTGGCGCTTTGCAGTTTCTTTGGAAATGACCGCCGTTACCACAATTAAAACATTTAACTTTTGTCCATTTTCCTCCAAAACTTGCCTCATCATTCTTTTAAATTTATTTAAAAGGCATTCCTCTTCCTCCACGACTTCCACTTTGCTTACTTGTGGTCTTTGGCACTTTACTTACTTGTGCTCTAGAAATCATGCCAACGGTCTTTTGGTTAGTGGAGTATATCGCTAGTTTGATGTCTAGGTCACGTATACCATTAACAAACGCCTCGGTTTTAAAGTTGTCTATCAACGGGTTGTTTTCTCCTGGGTATGTGAGCTGCACTAATCTCTCGACCTCCATTGCAAAGGCCTGAAATGACTCATTAGCCTTTTGCGCTCGGCACCTTACGCTGTAACACCGCCATTAAATCTTTGTAGTTGTTTCTTCAGCTGGCTGGCATGGTTTCTAGAATCTCTGCTGCGACACCTTTTAACGCCAAAATTCGATCCCAAGCCTTCTCTTCATCGTCCCATCCAGTTGGCTACTGTTTTGAATTGGAATTTAAATATGGATAGGGGTGAACTAGCATCAAAGTAAGGTGTCCATCATAACGAGTTTTCTGTCAACGGTCTTTTCCGAATTAATCACTTTCGTGTTGACGGTCTCCTTCATCTTTTCCGTTGTCGCCTCAAGTTTCCTTTCAATTTTTGGCAAAAATTGTTGCTCCCTATTTTCCATTTTTGTCATAATTGCTGCTTGCAGTTTTTGATTTTCGGCTCTAGAAGCCTCTTGTGCATCAGCAAAGAGTTTTTGGTTTTCGGCTTTAGAAGCTTCTTGTGCCTCAGCACGTAGCTTTTGCATTTGTTCCGTCATAGCAGCTAGCAACAAATTTATGTCCATACCGCTGGGGGTTGCGGGGACCTGTAACTCTCGTTCCTCCTCGTCTTCGAACTCGTAAGAAACGATATTGATGCCCTGATGCTAAAGGTCCTTCCTTAACTGCCTCTGGAGTTCATTCTTCGTGCCCGTTGTTGGCAGCACTAATTTACCAAACTCTCGTTTAAGCCCTTCCACTCATAGTTCGGAGAGTTTCCTTTTTTTACTTATTATTTATTTATTTTGCTATCCCACTTCTGACACAATTGTTACGTTTCTACCTTTTGAAAAGGTTTGAAATTTGAAATTAAAAATAATTTGTGTTCAGTTTTAATTAAATTCTTTATTATTCGCACAATTCTGTGCCACTGTCCACAACTTGATGTAAGCAACAACAATTGCTGTGTTTCTTATTCTGCTGTACACTCGTTTGTGTAAACAATAACAATTGCTCTATTGATCTTTATAGCAGAGATCTTCAAACCACAATTATTCTCTTCACTCACAACGCGTCTTCACACAAGGCTGACTGAATTTTTACTCTGACTCTTGCCTGCTTTGCTTTACCTTTTATATAGCCACGTAAACGGTGTGATGATTGTTCTCGAAGGCGAAAGTTCGAATATTTGCCTTTTCGAGAACTCTGAAAGTGAACAACATGTTTACGTTATTGTTGTTTTTGTACTTTGTTTACGTTCGTACTTGCAGAGTTGTTTTGCTTGTTTGTTTACTTGTTTATCCCCTTTTTCGTTATTCTGATGTTCAGACGTCGGTACATAGAGAACATGTTAAAAGTGTGAGTGTATTTGTGAGAGGCATGTGTATAGCCCAGAGGAAAATTTTTAGTAATATTTTAAAGTATACTTGTTAACCGAATAATATGCATATGCAGTGAAAAATATAGAAAAATGTACCTTGTCAAATCCCTGAAGACTGCGTATTTCATTTGACAAATATTCTTCCAAAAATGGAGTCCATTTCTTATTGTTATTAGTAAGTCTTATTAGAAAATAGTAAATCCTACTGCAATATTTCTTTAGGTGTATAATTGAAACCTGAAAATAGCGACATGAACCTTTTTCTTTAGAAGTTGACAAGCAACTGAATGCAATTTTACGCTCTGTTTAATGAACATTGTAGATGTTCGTGTTTTATGTCTTTTAAAAAGTAGACCTTCGGAGACTATTGGTGCCGACGTTTGCTGATGTTGTTGATTGACCAAGAAGCATTTAACAGAATAAAGGAGAAAATGAGAGACACAGCTGAAAGGCGTGGCATCATTTTCAATATTCGAAAATATAAGCAGCAGAGAATTTGTCCAAGCACATGTGAGATTGGAATTCAAAAGTGCCGAGGAACTTTTGGCAGATGCCTCAACTTAAATTTGGACGGCTTAATCTAAGACGCCAAAAAATCAGCAGGAAATGTATTTGGGCTTTGGTACAGATCTCGTGCAAACAAATTGTAGTAAGCCAAACGAAATAGAGAAGATTTTATGTATACGATACGCTAACTAAATGGCAAACAAGCGTTTTTAATGTTTAAAGACCAAAAATCACGCTTTAGCATGCATCAAGAAATATTGTACTCCTCTTCTTCGATATTTAGCTTGACGCTATTCCTGCGCCCCTCAAAACGTCTCAATGAAATCGGAGGCCGTCTATTTATAATATATAATTGACAGAGTCAGTTTTATTCCGCAATATTACGGAATTCGCATTTTAAAGCAACTTAAGACTATCCCTCGAAATTAAACGGTGTTTCAGTCTAATTGCTGGCTTCAGTTCAAAACTGCAAAATTCTCGTCGTATTTTATGAAAAATTCGTTTAACCATGTTAAATAAAACAGTTACAACAACTATTTAATCGAACTCACTACATACCATAAAGACTCTACTTCGGTTTGCATGAAATGTGTTTTCTCTATATTGACCTTAAAATTTACATTTTCCAACCTTTTAAAATTGTGTCAACGTTGCGCAAAGTTTCTTCTTCGCTATGTCCGAATACAATTATATCGTCTATATAGACGTAACAAATCTTCACTATGAATTCCTTAAGGACGTCATCGATCATTTGTTGGAAGATTGCTGGGGGCATTTTACAGGCCAAAGGGTAGACGAAAAAATTAAAATTTTCCATTCATCGTGGAAAACGCAGTCTTAGGAATATCTGACGATTTCAGCGGGATTCAGTCGGAGGTTAGCTCAATTGTTGTGAAAAATTTTGGATTTCCTAGACTTGCCACGGTGTCATTTATATCCGGTATTGGGTATGTATCAGGAACTGTCACAGCGTTTAGCCGTTTATAGTCAACCACTAACCGATATTGCTTCCCTACAGTTGGTTTTAGTTTTTTGGGCAAAACCCATGTCGGAGAGTTTTAAGGGATTTTTGAGGGGCGTATTATTCTCTCAGACAATAATTCATTAATTTGTCTCAACCACGTCCCTCATTGCGGCTGGATACGGGGGTAGCTTTTGGAGTAGATAGGATTCGATGCAGTCGTCTTTATTTCTGCATGCATGCTGGTCGCAGCAACTTGGCTGTCATCAAGTGGCTCAAATAAGTTCATATACTTGGGATCATAAATCCCATTAATTTCAGTTCTGGTCTTCATTGGTAATGATTCACTAAATATATAATTTAAATTGGTAGAAATTTCCGCCTTGAGAGATATACTTATTTTACCTTTAATTAAAAGAACATTTTCTTTCCTATAAACCACAGCTCCTAGTTCCTTAAGAGTATCATCCCCTATAATGCCGTCGAAATTTGCCAAACCGGGTAGGACATAAAGTGTAAGTGGTTCCATAACTAAGAAAAAATTTCCCTACTATTTTCCGATTAATTTCAATTTTTCCACCAGCAGTGGTAACAACAAGTGGTTTTAATAAAAGTATGCTTCCCTCGGACAGGTTTGGGCTCAGAAATTTTTGTTCGAGCCGGTATCGACCAAAAAATCAAATATTTTATTGCCATCCGTTATATATTCTATGCAAGGAAGTCTCGATGGCCTTCCACCGTTAAATTTTGGTCCCTTGCTGCGCTATCAAATCTGTTTATATCTAAATGATAAAGACGTGCTTGTTTGTCCCTGTTAAACATTTCCGAAGCATTCCTTTTTTCAGCTGGTCTAGGTCGGATCATGTAATTTACCTTCCGCGTTTGTAGTGAACGGTCCACCTCCATAGGTTCTGGTTTCACCCTGTGTGATTTGACATAAAGTGCTGGTCTATTGTTGGAGTTCGGATTATGCTGCTGATAACTATTATTTCTTAGCTGCCAGTTATTGTACCTGTAATGATTTGTCGGAGTATTGTTATTAAAAGGCTTAGGAGATCTGCGTGGAGTTGTCGTATACACTTGAATTTGTGGTGTATTGCTCTTAATTGGAGCTCTGAGATTCTGAAGTTCGAGACAAGCAGAGTACGCTTTCGGCAATGTTCTTGACTGTTCAATTATTACAATCCTGGACAATGCAGGAGTAAGACCCCGTATACATATGTCCAAGGCCTTATTCCGTTTATGGTTTCTTCGTTGTAAGTTTCGGTTTTCAATGTATTAATTATCAAAGATAACTGGTGGTTTACGGTTGAGTAAAATTCATCCACCTTTGATAAACCTTGGGACAGTTGATTTAGTTGATGTTCCAGCGTCTGGACATCTTTTTTATCAGCGTAATGGAGAGATAATATTTTCTTTACTTCCTTCCAGTCAGCTTCGAATAATAGGGCTGCATCCGCTTCTCCCACAACCTTTTGTCTAATGTTTTGCATTATTGACCGGTATATTGGTTGCCCTTTACTATTTCGAAATCCCTCAGTACCATTTCGACTGAATGCACCCAGGAGACATAATGCAAAGGGTTTCCATCAAATGAACGTAGTTCTTTAACGCTATCAGGAAGTCTACTAATAGCTTTCAAATCTTCTTCCGTTCTTGGTACCTGCAATGTCGTAACTTCCTCCGTGTTCTCTGCACTATATTCATGTTTCCGTCTTTCTATTTGTTCTAATGTCTTATTCAAGTCAAAAATATCACTAGCCTTTTCTATCCCACTGAGTCCACCTTCTACTATCTTAACTTGTTCTAAGAGACGGTTGACGGCTCCCGTAAGGGTGGGCATGCTCGCCCTAATTTCTTCCATTGTAACAAAAAGTAATACAGTAGTAAATTGGCAAAAGGACTCACCTGGGAATTACGTTGCTGTATATATGTGTATATCTGTTTCACCAAAAGTTTTCCGTTGCACTTTCAATTCTCTATTTTCAGTTTCTCTTTATAAAAATTTTTATTCTTCCTTTTTTATTTCTTAGGATAATATCCCACAATTTTCTTTCAATTTTTTCACTATTGGGTTTCTTTCAAACCTTTACTTTTCAATTTTTCCTTTTTAAATGTTTCTATATATATTTTTTTTAATCAATAAAATCTTTTAATTTTTTTATTTATATTGTTACGTTTTTACCTTTTAAAAACGTTTGAAATATGAGTTTGTATATTGCAAATAAAAATAAAAATAAATTTGTGTTTAATTCTAATCAAATTTTTTATTATTCGCACAATTTTGTTTGCCACTGTTCACAAGTGGTTCTAACAACAACAATTGCTTTATTTGTTATTCCTTTGTTTATGCTCTTTGCGATAAACAATAACAATTATCAGACAATTGTTCTATAGATCTTTGTAACGGAGATCTTCAAACCGCTATTGCTTTCTTCACATGCAACGCGTTTTTACACAAGAGTGTCTGCACTTCTACTCCGACTCCTGCCTGCTTTTCCTTGCCTTTTATATAGCGACGTAAACATTCTGATGAATATTCTCATAGGCGAATGTAAACATGTTGTTTACATTCAAGCATGATTATTTGTTTGTTGTTCGTGTAGGTTGCTTACGTTTGTCCCTGCAATGTTGTTGTTGCTTGTTGTTTTACTTGTTTATCCCTTTTTCGATATACTGATGTTGTTTTACTTTTGTTTATTTGTTAATCAAGCAAACAAGAACGTTGTTTTTGTTTTTGTAGCTTTTGTTTAACATTTTAATGTTAAACGATCTTATATCATTTCCATTTTCATAACAATATTTTTTTATTATATTTTTCCTTTCTTTTGTTTTCAAACAAAGCAATAGTTGGGGTCAGAACCAGTTGTGAACAGTGGCACAAAGTTTGATTATTTTTGCAAAGTTTGCACAGTGAACCATCGAGTTTTTCTTGGGCTTTTGGGTAATTATGGGTATTTGGGTGGGTTTGGTTGAATTCGAGAGTTTGCTCTGTAATTGAATTTTATTTGTGGATCTGGTATCCTTTTTATTGCCGTATGTTACATTGTGGAACGTTTTTACTTTTTTGTCAAATTGGTTCTTAATGTCCTGGAAGAATTTGGATTTTGGGTGGGTATTTGGATTAAGGTTACTTTCCGGAACATCATTGACAGAAGTGAGTTCTTTGACTGTATTTGCAAAAAATACATCCACATCTGTTCAGGAAGGCATTTCAGCGCAATCCTTTAACGTCTTCGCAAATTCTCTTCAGGTTTATTTGGGTAATTTTGTTAAACAGAGATATACAATGATAGGATCCCAATTGTCCGTATCTATCTCCAATGTATTTAAATTTGCAATACAGCAAATTATCTTTCTCTGTAGCTGTCTTATGGGAACACTACACATAGTCTTTACCGCTGGTAAATTTAGAAGGGTTTTAATTTGTGCATTAATTTGCATCCTTCTATTTTCATAGTGATTTACTAGTTGGGTTTTATAAGATATTTCTTATTGTAAGTTTTTTACACATTTTAAAAATTCGCGATAAAATTGTATGATAATTTATCATACAATCAGCTGAGGGTAGGGTACAAACCGATTTATTTTCAATTCCTTTTTCTGTAATGGTTGTTAATAATGTTAATTTGTTAGTAGGCACTTATATTTGTAATTGTTTTTGATTTATTGTTAGTGAACTGTACTGGAATGTAATTGTTTGTGCACTTTATATTTTTTAATTTTTGTCACTATATGTATTTTGTTGCTATTTGTTTCGACTTTGGTTGAACTTTTTATTTTTGTGTTCTTCACTTGTGATTTATTTATGTATTCTTTTGAAAATTTGTAATTTTTGTGTCTATTTTTTTTGTCAACTTTTGTGTTTTCTTTTTGATTTTAAATTTGTTTTGAACTTTCTTTTTTTACTGTTTTATGCACGGCGAATTAATAGAGGGTGGCCTTAATAAGCAAGCTGTGGGGTATCGTCGTTGTCAAAAAATTTTTGTTTTTTGTGTATTTTTTTTCGATAATCAATTTCGTATTCATAAACCTTCATATGTACCGCATGTATCCTTAACGATACGCACTAGAAATTCTTCAGGATTACTATTTCAAAGCCAATTATATTAAAATTTTTGTAAGATGATTAACAATATTTAAGCCCTTAACACTAAATACATATATTTTTTAATCTACAACCTAGATTTACTATATTTATATTTATTTAGACGACAACTATGACAAATAAGAAATAACGTTTGCAGCTGCCATTTTTCTCGATGACTATATAAAAACAATGTTCTTTACGTAAAGTGGAAATGTTATTGACTGTATGAAATAATTTTTTTTAATTTATATGTGCTGCACTATTGTGTAATTTGGTATGATATCAAAATCATAAGAATTTTCAGTATATAAAATTTATTTATTTTTTAATTGCTTTAATTAATTTCTTAAGGAGTTTGAGGGTTAATTTTTTTGACAAGATGATTACTTTTCAACAAAAACAAACTGCCTGTTGTTTTTGTATTGTATTTATTGTGTTATTACGGTCATCTCTTAGAATGAATTCGCCTTGGTTTTATGTATTTTGAATTTATTATTGTAATTTTAATATTGTAATTTTGTAATATTATTTTTGATTTTAAAGTGTTATTATTTTTTGTTGTTTTATATGTTGTATGTAATGTTTTTGTAAACACTCTTTTATTTAATGTGATTTTTTGTGATTATTGTTTGTTATTTGTTAATTTGTGTTTTTGATTTGTTTATTTAAGTATTTTGCGCACTTTAAGGGTAGGTTTTGTGAATTTTGTCTATGTAAGCATATTTTTCACTTCGCAGTTTAAATTTTCACTAATAACACTATGCGACAAAATACAAAAAATTAAGTACACCCGACTAACTACCTAGTCTAAGTTGTTCAGTTAGTTGAGTAGAACTCAAAATTATTCTTAAAAACCATAAAACAAGTGGTGACATTCTTAAAGCTCATTCTCTTGTGAAGAGTTTGACACTTCGTTTGTTAAAATCGGACAAAAATTACAGTAGTTATTATTGAAAGAGTATAACAGTTGACTCATATTTTTTATATGTTGTCTTATCATATGAGCTTTAAGTTAACAATTTTCAATGTTTTGTGAAGGATCTTAAGTGTTTATTGAAAAATGTGTTCTTTTTCCGTTGGATCAACCACAGGAAGTTTGCTAATGTTTGCGCAAAGCAAAATAATAATGTAATAATAATTAGTCGTAATGGTGATGTCAATTGGGCGCCAAGGATCTGCGATTTGACACCGTTGGACTATTTTTTATGTGGCGCCGTTAAAGAAAGGTGTTATGTCGACAAACCAAAGGCAATTGAGCATTTGAAGGCCAACATCCGTTATGCAATTGCTGAGATATGACCTAATGCTTGAAAAAATTGACGAAAATTGATCCGATCGACAGCCAGTCCCCTTTGACAGCCATATGATTGAAATAATATTGCTTTTCTAACTAGATCAATTGTACTTTACAACAAAAAAATTAATTTGGTGAAATTTCAAACCGTTTTTTATTATTGCATTTCTTTAATTAAAGGCGGAAGTTTAACGGACAGATAATTTAATTTTCGTTATTACAAGCACCAAATAAAGTAGAACCGATAGTTAAGTTAAAGGGAAGATCATCCTACCTGTAACTTTTAAAGTTAAGTTTATGTTTGAACTTACCGTACATATATATATTATTTTCATAACGAAAAAAGAAGCATTGCCACTGCGGTTTTAAAGAATTTGTTTAACTAAAGTTAACTTTAGTTAACGTTACCCTTTACTAAACTCAACTTTAATAGCAAGATGTAATAATGGCCCTTAAACTTTTAAATTTCCCACCCTATATTTCGCGAAATTTGCCAAAGTTTATTCAACGCACTGTTTAATCTCTTACATATTTTCTTTGTCTTCTAAAGCTTTTCTTTATATTTATTAGGCATATTAAATTTTCTGATAAATATTTATATATATGTCCCCACTCACAAAATCTACGCAGCAAAGATTTATTTCAAACTAATTACTTTTACTTACATAATTTTATTGGATTCAATTCAAATTTGTATAATCTTGTTTTTTTTAACTGAAATTAAGGCGCACTGAGGATTCGTTTCATGCGATATATGTTTTCAAAAAAATTGAATTCGCATCAAACTATACCCTATCTTCATATAAAAACTAATGATTCGTTTCAAAATCCTGTAACACCGCGAAAATTCGCATTTTAATTAAAAAATTAAATCAAAATCACAAAAACAATTTACAAAAATAAATTAATTCATTAATTTGCAGAAAAAATAGAAAATGTTTAAAAAGAAAAAAATATATAATAAGTAAATCAGTGATGTAAACTTGGTTTAATTTAAAAATGACAAAAAGTTAAAAAAATGTCAAAAATTTTAAAATCATAAAACCTCAGCGTACATTGAAGTTAACGTAATCGCTATTTAATACAAGTTGATGACGTATTACAACAGTTAATATTAGAAGTGGTCTCATTTGTAGAATCATATTATTTGAAGCACTTATGCGTCAGCCTTGAAAAAATTACCCTATTTTGAGTAAGTACTAAAAGTTTAACAAATCCAAAAAGTAGCAAGAAAGATTTAGAGACAGATCACAACACATAAAAATAAAAATTCTTGTTAGAAAAATTGCTAAAATGGTATCAATTCCAAACATTTTTAAAAAATAGATTTTGCAAAACAAAAACTGAAGATAAAACTGATGAACCTACTATGATTAGGTATGCAATAATATAATACTAAACATCGATGTTTGTTTTAGAAAAGGTTGTTAATGTCCAATTAAATAAGTAAGTACATTACACTGAAAATGTGTTATAGGAGAGCAACGCTTTTATTTAAAAAAATCAATCCACATTTTGATCACAAAGTCGTCATTTTTTATCACAAGAGTTTAAAATAATAGAAGAACATGCATTTTGATACTGTGCGTCGTAATTAATCAAGAAGTAGATTTTAAATTTGTTGTTAGGGCTTTTTTGAAATCATATAACAATATGCAATTTCTAGGTTCTAAAAACCTAGAAACAACACTAACGCAATGATAAATGTATACTGCAATTTAGTTGCACCTACATATGAAATTAATGAATGAAATTAAAAAATTTCAGCGAACCACAATGACGAATTAGATAAAAAAAGGCCCCGTTCAATTTCTTTCATTTTTAAAAATATGCAGTAACATGGTGGAAATCAAATTAGCGTTAAAAATAAATGATCCATCCTGACTGTAAACAACAACTTAAATGCCACTTACCCATGTTGGTAATAGGTGATAGCAAATGTTACAGTTAACTATCGGCCATATATCATATATTATATGAAAAATTACGTAACAAGTTTACTAGTAAGTGAAACGCCTGGCTATAATTTTAAAGTTAACAGTTGTCTTAAAATTACAACTGATAAATTGACATAGACAACGAACAACATTATGACAAATATGGCCAGTTTGATGCATGATTTTCGGAGAAAGCAGTTCACTTTGTGGTAAGCGACAAAGGGTGACCGATGAAACCGATGCCTGAGAAATTGTTTGAAGCTTTGCGGCATCCATGAAGTTGAGATTGAATAATTTCTCACACAAAGGCAAGTTGATATATTGCTTGTATTGGACACATATTTGTAGTCAAAAATCAAAATTTCCAGTGACACATAATACAACTACAAGTGGTTCTGCTATCCTAATAAGCTGAAAAATTAAAATCATGTATGTGAAAATTACATACAAAATATCGCCAAATATTATCACAATTTCAAATCCCTATGATATTGTGTCCCCCACCACAAACATCTTACTGCTCGTTGTACAGAAAGTATATGGTTAGCGATTCCAGAAATGATGTTTCTATACCTACTATAGAACCAAAGATATCATATAGGCTGCTCTGAATGCCACAGTAATCCATTAGTGGATTATATTTACCAAAATCTACTCCGTAGATGTGAAAATGCTTCATACATTACATAAGTAATATACCATTTTACTACACTATACCTATTAACCATTACACTACGGTCTAACTTTCATAAAACCCATATTGTGTGAATTTTATCCATGGCCTGCAGTTCAAAAACGACGCAACAATCCAGGAGAAACTTCACCTGGGCAATTAGTTAATCACAGAAGTCTGCTGAAAAGAGAGCTTAGTTTCTAAACAGGAAATACTTCAAAGACAATACTATCAGCGCAGACTTAACAAATACACTTAGTAGCTTAGTAAATTCCTGAAGTCACAGAATAACTTACAAAATATTTGGGCGATTTTAATGGTACACCAAATACAAATTTGTCATTGTGACGAAAAAATTAGTTATATTAAGCTATTTAATATAGATATATGAATACAGGTAGCAATATACACAAAGCTAAGGGATTATTTTTTATCGTTGATTACAAGTTAGCCTAATATCTTCAAATGTAACTTAATAATATGTATATGTAGTGGAAAATATAAAAAAAAATATAGAGCGCCCTAAAGACTCTACAAATATTCTTACAAAAATAGAGATCATTTCTCATTGTTATTAACGAATATCATTGGAAAATAGTGAATCCTACTGTGATATTTTTTTGGGTGTATCATTGAAACCTGAAAAAAGCGACATAAACCTTCTTCTTCAGAAGCTGACAAACAACTGAATGCAATTTTACGCTCTTTTTATCGAACTTTTTTGATGTTCGTGTCCTATGTGTGTAAAAAACCGAAAATGTTTGGTGCTGACGTCTGGTTATAACAATTATGGTAGCAAAAAAATTATTTTTTATTTTTTACAAGAAGAATTTTTTTTTGTTTTTGAAAAATTAACTGTAAAATTGTTTCTAAATTTATCCTTTGCATGAGACGTTGATGAAGATGCAGACTGATAGATATACATATGTCATTCTAAACATAGAAAAGAGTATTAACATTTTTTCAAAAGTTGATACTCATTTCGAAGAAAATAAATAAATTTTGAAGCATGAGATCAATTCTTTTCTGATGTCCTTCGGTAGATTGTCCAACGAACATGGGGATTATTGAATATATTTATTATCCATTGCAAACTCAAGAAATCTTTAAATCTACTTTCCAAAACTAAATTGATTTTATTCTCCATTGCCTGAAGCTTTTCTACATATGGAAAAAGTCTAAACTATCTTGAGTTTCTGGAAATTGGCATTCAATTTGATTTTTTCAATATGGAAAGCTTCCTTTAAAATTCATTAATTGCATTCAAGTAATCATTCTTTACCTTGTAACACAAGGTTTAAAATATTAATATGTTGTGTCATGTCAGCAAGACAGGCTAAATCGTAAAGATAATCTTAAAGCAATAAAAATATCTGTATCTTTGGATTAAAAAAAGTTCCAACACCTTCTCTAAGAGGGTTTATAATTTTAATGGCTATGTTCATTGCTTTTCTAAGACCCAGACTTTTTAAGGACAGCGCCTACTTGCATATTATGCAATAAAATGTGGGTGCCAATATTCCTGCTTTTAGCAAATGACCTACAAAACCATTACTGCACCATCATCTGTGCAAATATCTGACAGCTTTTCTTTTTCATTTAAAGATAAAACATTTTATCATTTTCATTATTAATCATTATTAATAGTCTTACCGGTGACATTTCCATAGAACGATTTGACTTTTAATATATTTTCAAATTAAAACCATTCTAATGCAAATAATCATTTGGCTAGTATCAGCTATGCCAATACTTTCGCCAAAAAATACGGACAAGTATCTGGCACTTCTTTCTATATAAATAGTTCAATATCCTCTGTTCGGTTTTTCATTAAAAATATTTTCCATTCTCTTTTTGGATTCTCTAAATGCATGCGTAATTGATAAAGATAAATCTTTGAAAATTTTCCCATCTAATGGTTGACCTTTTTTTGCTAGTGTTAAACTTATTATATATCGTCGTCGAAAATCCAAAAGTACGTATTATCAAAATCGAGTTTTTGATTGATTATGATTTGTAAGGTTATCTAACATATTTCTTCCAATTTTTAGATTTTTGGGATCAAAAATAACGTTTTTATATCAATAATTCAAAATGACGTACCATGTGAAGTATTTTATATTTTATAACGTTTTTTGCTTCTTTAGAATTTTCGATTACGGTATGACTATCTGTTGTGTCCTTAGAACAACCATTGGATAATCTATCTTGAATCATATATTTTCTGAATAGAAACTGTTCTTCCAGCCTTCATTTGACTATCTGTTGTGTCGTTAGAACAACCATTGGATAGTCTATTTTGAAGCATATATTTTCTGAATAGAAACTGTTCTTCCAGCTTTTTTTAATAAGTGACTTCTATCATTTCCTAAAGCAGAATGTAATTTAGGATGTACTCTATTATAATGCTTCTTAAGATGGGATGCAAATATATTTTTAATAACCTGATTGCATACAGGGTTTCCCACTTAACATCCCACATAGTGTTAAATATTTTATTTCAAGTTGCTGTAAAAAATATATATTCATAAGTTTCTGTGGCTTCTTATCAATACTTCTCAGTGTAGCAACAACTAAATTTTGCTGTCTCAAATTTTTAAATAATAAACATATGCGACTTGCTTCTACTCTATTGAAAGCTCACATGAAACTGAATGAAGTTATTGTTGTGTTTTGTATTTACTGTTGTAACTATTGTTGCCGTTTTTATAGTAAAATAATTCGATTTCCAGGAATTACAAAAAATATCAGTAAACCTAAAGCAATTTTTAAGTAAAAATATATTTTAAAAAGGATTAGCAAAACCATTTTTTTTCGAGCAACATGAGCAGAATATTCTAGAAGAGAATAAACAAATACCCGAAACAATTTGTTACCTGGGTATTATAAGTGAAGACCACTACCTCAGTTTTAAAAACAAA
The DNA here is from genome assembly GCA_005959815.1 of Sarcophaga bullata. Lineage (NCBI taxonomy): Eukaryota > Metazoa > Arthropoda > Insecta > Diptera > Sarcophagidae > Sarcophaga > Sarcophaga bullata. Next base: position 39,461 of record QOCX01000521.1, read on the forward strand.
AAATTGAGAATTAAGCGTAGCTTAATTTTCTGATTTTTACTATTTTTTCCTCAAATCAGATTGTGTAGTTCATCATTAATTTTTTAGTGGCGTATTTGCTTAAATTTTGACAAGAGCAACTAATAGATGCCTGTTGGCAGGCACTAAGTCTAAGAATTTGTTACCTTTTTAAGAATTAAAGCTACAAAAATTTGGAAATCCTGAATTCTGTATTTCCTCAAATGACATAATAAAACCTATGTGTTGATGCAAACGAATAAAATATCAAACGGTTATTATTATTTGTTCATAAATGTAAATTTTTGTTTTGCGCTTTATTTCGATGGGTTACTTCAAATTTGCTGCTTTATCGATTACCATTTTTTTAATACATATGTACGTTAGTAACTTTAAAATGTATTGAAATATACTCATGCTTAAGTTTTGTTTAACATTAAATTGAAGTAATCAATACGATCTTTTTTTAGATTCGCCGTAGTCTAGTAGATAGTGTGTTGGCTTATTAGACGAAAAGCCAGGGTTCGAATCCCCGGTCAGACATCAAAAACGAAATATGAAAAATTGTTTCTTCGGCGACTTCCTCTCAGCAGATTTCTGGCAAAAACTCTGAGAGTAAATAAAATTACAATGAAAAGTTCTGTCGTTCGGACTCGACTTTAAACTGTAGGTCCCGCCACTCATGTATAAAATTAACACACACAACATAAGTGGTGTAAGAAGCTAGGCCGTAATCCTAACTGTAGGGTAGTAATGACCAATTATGTATGTTATGCATGTAATATGATATTTTTATAATTAGTACCAAATTAATAAAGTGTGTAATTTTAGTGCAAATTAAATACAAAGATGAAGTATACGCTGTACTCTTTTCCCAAGATAGTTTTATTTTACGATAATAGTTATTTAAGTCGGTAATCTCAACTAAAATTTCTCAGTTAAAGGTATCTGCGTAAATAAGTACGTTTTGGAGTGAAGTTACATAATATGCATAAGATGAAAAATTTTCCTCGAATACATCCAATTCATAATTTACTTTAAGTAAAACGAATGGATATCACATAGGTTTTTAAGTTGTAAATATTAGTTTTTCAACAAAAAAGCCCTAATTTATAACAGCCGTAATTCTAAACATTAAAAACTTCTATATATTTTTTTTGCAAATAAGTATGCTGCTTGTTTACACAAATTATTAAAAAATAGGGTTAAGTTAAAATTTTAAATAAGTAAAAAACGTACAATTTTGTAATTAATTTTGAACTTTTTGTGAACTCCTTTGCCTTAAAGAAAATAAATACCCCAAAAATTAGCTTCCCTTAATTTTTATATTCAAATGAATTTTAATTTTAATTGATTAATTATCTTACATAATTAGTCATTTCAACCCTTCAGTCAGAATTACAACTAAGCTACTCACACCACTTCCGTTGTGCGTCTTAATTTTATTCATAAATAGAGTGACATAGAGTTTAACGTCGTCTCCGAACAACAGTTTTTTTTAGAAGTTTATCATGGCAATTTTTGCCAGAAATCTGTTAAGTCGAAAAAAAAAATGTGACAAAACTCAATAATTCAGAAAAAAGAGTATTTTAGTCACGCCAAAGGTATTCATTAAATTGTATTGTAATGGATAAATAAATAAAAATAAACCTTTTTTTGTAATTTAGTTTCTATTTTTTTAAATCAACATTTTGAATAATTAGTGAAGATTAGTGGAAACTTAAAGAAACTATGATATGAATAAAAACATAATCTTCAAAAAACTATTCTGATAACTCATTTAATTATTTAATCTAATTATTGTAAATATCCAAAGATTTCGGATTGGATTAAGTTCCTGAACTGGTAAAAGATTGTGTTCACGCTGGCCACCCTAATTTTAAATTTGGAGTTTAGTTTAAGTGTATAAACCACCCCTGGATTAATATGAATTTATTGTGAATTATAAAAGAATTAAAGAAAAGAGATCATTACGCGATCCACCCCCGAAACGAAAGGTACGTTCTCTACAAAATAAATATTTTTTTGTTCTGAAGATTAATATTGGTTTTTAATTTTCTCCTTTTGCCAAATATTTTATTTTAATTCCCGATTCACCCCCACAGATTGCATATCAAAACAGACGGATCTAAATTGCCATTGCGTAATATTTTAAACAGCCAAGTTTGGTGCAGCAACATATGCGAACATATAAGAATATGCTACTAATACGATATAACAGCATTAAAACGACACCAAACGTACTTAAACCACATAAACCAGGAACTTGTGAACCGCAAAATTGTACAATAAATTATTTCGGAAAGTAGAATAGGAATGGTATCTAAATTTATGGCGGAACATACCACAGGAAACCATTTGATAAATTTATTAAGCCAATATTACAGTAGTCTCTGAAAATACACAAAAGCTACACAAAAAGGGATGTTGTTTCGTTAAATTTTCTGAATTTTGTTTTTCGGTATATTTTTAAAAGTTATAAATATCAATAAAAATGCGCATAAATAAATTCCACAAATAGTTTTCTGACTTATTAAGAATTTTTGTCTGATAGGACTACATAAAATAATTTATATTTCTACTGTCTTATTGCCTGTCACTTATAAACATAATTTTTTTTCAGATCCGTTATGCCCACAAACGATGCCTTGCAGCAAATAAACGCAAAGTAAGTTTTAAAAATGTTAATAATTTTATGGCATATGTGTACACTTTTGTAATAGAATAAGAAACATAACAAAATGCAATTTACATAACATATTGTGCGCACTGCTAGTCTATAGGAAGTGGTTTCGATTCCCAATAGAGACTCTGGTCTGGTACACTAGAATGACCATAAGGTATACATTGCTTAGCTCGTAATAATTATAATATAATTAAAAATTGTATTCTACTTAATAGAATGACATAAATAATATTACATAATACTAACAACATACTTCACTACATAATACAAGATATACGTTATACGCAGCGTTTTTTACAATATATTTGAATATCACTGATTTTACCTTATTTTTCCATTTTTCTGGGTCTTCTGTGCAGATTTGTTGCGGTAATTTAATATTTGTTTGACCCTTCGTGCAATATCTTTGTTGATTTTTTTCCTTGTTTTTAGGTTCTTAGCCGTCATTCTAAACTAAAAGCGAGGAGGCATTGGAGTTATTGTACCTTATATCTCTTCTATGTTTTGATACTGAAGCCGTACCTTTCTAAACACTCAATTCAACGTGCTAGTTGTCCTTCTGAATTTTTGAATTACAACAACTACTTGAGCGCGAAATGGTCGGTCCACATCAGAAAATTTTTGCTATACATGAACTATCTTTATCACATCGCGTTATGCAGCAATTCCTTCTGTCTTTGGTACCGTTCGGAAATTATACCGACAATATTTCCATCTTGCCAACTGTCTTTTCTGCTAATTCACTACTTTGATGCGACCTCGATTTTTTGGTTAGCTTAGTACCAAGGGTTAGGGTTATTTAGGACCAAATGTCTTTAAAAGTTCAAAGTGTCGATGCGTGTGTGTCGATGTATTCCAAAATTGTTACACAAAAACAATTTATTTAAACAATTTATTCGTTGTAAAAACTCGTTTAAATACAATCTTATACAATATTCAAAACAAAACTTCATAAACTGTGCTAACATTCAATTACAATTACAATTACATCAAAAACTCAGTAAATAAATAAAAATTCAAAACATAAAAAGCTAAGAACTATAACACAGCTTAAAGGAAATCATAGACAAATCATCTCATACACATAACATAACAAATTAATTCATTAAAGTGCGGTGATTACGAAATTTTTAGACGTGACTTAATTTTATTATTGCACAGAATTTTTCTAGGCATCTTCCTTCTTTTCGGCGCTGAACCTACTTTCGAATTTGTAGTCGTTTTATTTTTTATTTGATTAATAGCACTGAAACTCCACAGCACAAAACGAAAAACATATTTTTCAACACTTTAATCAAATATTGTGCGACCATATGGCAAACATGTTTTCCCATATTTCTGTTTGACGCTATGTGATCAGATTAAGAGGAGCAATTAAATGTGCGTAGTGTGACTAATAAGGTTTAAGGTAGAAAACTAATGGAGCTTGTTGATAACATTGGGGGCATTGTGTTGAATGGAAGGAGAGGGGATGATGCTGTAGGCGATCTAAGTTTTTATATATACTATTGTATATGCTCCCATAGTCTTTTTAGCTATTGCAAACAACTTCGAAATTGCACCTGAACCGTACTCCGACCACATGTTACTAAAACTCATAATTAACTTTGATTAGTTGCAGTAAACATTTCTAACAATTTAAAATCTTGGCCTATAACAACATGCTCAAGCCTAAGTGCGCCGGAAATAGCACCTAATTCCACGTTGTTGAAGACTCCTATGTCTAGAAAAACAGCCAGGGTATATTCCTTCCGTGCTAGCGATTCCTCTATCGTACACATTAGGTTATGTAAAGCAGTATCAACGGACCTTCCCTTATTGTAAGCATGCTGTTGTCTAGATAGAAGATTTCCATCTAGTATAGTGTCTGGCGCAGATCAATATCAATGAGTCTCTCTATGGCTTTCAGTAGAAAGAAGAGAACTAATGGTTCTAAAATCTTTAGGTGTGGTGTAAGAGTTTCTCACTGCCTTTGGTATGAAGACCACTCCGACGGTATATGGTTCAGTCGAATACTGGCAGAAAACATCTCCTAAGTATATGCGATGTGATTCAGTTCAGACGTTGCAACAGGGCCGGATGAATTCCGTCTGGTCCGGGGATTTAAATGGTTTAAATCCATCTATTACCCATTTGATTGCCCCTACGGACATAATTTAATGGTAGTCCTCCGGTGCACCTCTCCCTGAGACAGTCGCTTCCATATGCATGTTTTGTCCATTGGAAAGTGTGTATTCACAAGAAGCTTTAAAGTTTCCTTTTTCGAGTTGGTCCATCTTTTGTAGTGCACTTGGCACGAAGGATGTTGTTGCGAGAATCTCCTTAGCCTAGAGGTTTCGTTGACAGTTTCCATATTACTACAGAAGCTTCTCCTCGATTTTCTCGTGGCGAGTCTCAAGTTCCTTTTATAATCACCTAGGGACACTTTAGTGTTCCCAATGTTCCGAGTTAACGGATTTTCTTGCCACGTTGAACAGTCTACGTGACTCATTTCTGACCCTGTCCAGATCCCTGTCCCACTAGGGGGTTTATGTCCCCTACTGACCTTTTTAGGACATGCTCTCTTAAAATGCCCTATTATGGCATTCGTAAAGTTAGCCACAGTAGTTTCAAGTTTCAGAACACTCAATTCTACTATGCGTAAGTGGGTCCATGCCTAAGTCGATAAGACGATCATTAGAGACCCAATTCGTTTTCCTAGGATTCTAACCACCTTTATAGTTTTGGTTTCCAAAGGGATGTTCCTCCGAAACCATCCAACCTCTGACGTTATCAAAACTATTTCTAGAGGCAATGGTTATATCTATCTAGAACCTCTTTTCTACTTTTGGTTACAAAAGTGGGTGTGTTGCCCACGTTACATATCATTATATCGTGTGACATAATAAAATCAAAGAGTGACTCACCCCGTTCATTGACGTCCGTGCTGCCCCATATAGTATGATGTGAGTTGGCGTCGCATCCAATGAGGCAGGCCAACTTTGGCACATTTGGCTCTCGGTGACCAGTCTTTTGACTGGTGGTGGATAGTTGGTTGGATCAGTTGCCATATAACTGGAGGAGATCCAATACTGCCTTCCTTTTATTTCTATCGCAACCGTTGTTAGATCTTCATTACTGAAAGAAGGGAGCAAATATGCTATTAAGTTATTTTTATTAGTATACAGGATCTGGGTCTACCTATAAATTTGGTATGAACCAGCCTATAGTTTTTGAGCCTAATCCCCAGACCTTGTTGGCTATAGACCATGGTTCATGGATTAGGGCGATGTCTTCTCCGTTGTTTGCCAGCCGGAGAAGTTGGGCAGCCGATGCTGCCTTAGAGTGATGGAGATTTATTTAGATTACTCGGACCGTATATATCTCCTTCCTCTCCACCATCGTTTTGTCCAGGCCATCATCTTCTTGATCAACCTCATCTAGGAGTTCGGATTCCCTCAGCAGCATTCCAAAGGCAGATACCATATCCGATCCAGTGGAAGAGAAAGAGCTAACTCTGGATCGGGTATGGATCTATGTTGAGGGTGCTGAAAGGTCATCGTCGTCCTTTACTTCTTCCTCTGATACGCCCATGTGTTCGTCAAGTGACTAATTTGTTGTCACCCGACTCCATGGGGCAGCTATCCTTTTTATACACTTTTAAGATAATGTGTCCGAATTCAAAGGCCACCACACCATTGGAATTTGCCAGGTGCTCCAGGGATTCCTGATTGACTATAATGGTCGCACAGCGGGATCCATGGCGTTCCTCTAATTTTGCAATTTTCCAATTGTGTGTTGGTAACTTTGGATAGCACATTTTTATTATCCTAAGTACCTTCTCTGGCTCCTTTGGATTTAAAGGTATCCAAGAGCGTGTTCTGGGTCTACTGGGTATGGCATCTTTGGGCACAACTTCTAATTTGGCGCCCGTCCAGATTTCACCCAACCTCGATATGGCAATGGAGAAGAGATCCAGGGCTCTTTTATCGGCACACGTTACTAGCCAGCCCTGATGCCAGCCACGTTATAATAAAAATAAAGAAATGTTAGATGATAAGGGAAAATTGTGAGTTAGCAATGGTCAGATAGTTTTTGGCTAAAAACAATGAAATTTTGCTTCATTCTATATTTTCAATACATTCCATATAAAACTACCTTTCAATTACCTTCGTATGTCAAACAAAAACATTTGCTGTATGAATTAATAGTGGTTAGGGTACAGTTGGGCCTCGATTATCCGTGATGGCCAAACATCAGTCTATTGTTTTTTGTTTGCAATGTTTTCAAACTGTTTAATTCGATTAACCGTGATTACCCGTGATGGTAAAATTAAAACCTATTATCCGTGATGGCAAATTTTTTTTATTAACTTCAAATTCATACATAAAATATAATAAACATGAAAACGGGGAATTCCCTTGTTAGGATACAATGAGTTAAGCTGTGGTCACACTGAAAAAATATTTGTTTCAAATATGTTTACTCGCATCTGCATCAAATTTTACTGTAGTTTGTTTGCTGGTCACATTGACGATAAATATCTGACAAAAATTATTTTCCCAAATAACAATGAAACAGCATCAAATACAGTGTGGAGCACACGTGTTTTCCCTGCGGTCAGACCGAAGTAAATATTTTTGTTTTCTCATAAACAAAATATTTTTCATCAGAAAAAGAGAAACAGACAAAAGGTACATATGATTAAAAAAATAAAAGAAAAACAAAACTAAACAGAAACTTCACAAAACGAAAATAAACAAATTTGTTTAATCGGACCAACAAAAATAAACGGAAAAAAATATAACATAAATAAATAAATAAAAATAAAAATTCGAAATGGAAGATGAGGGAACAAAAACAAAAATAATTATGAAAAAAAATTAACAATTCGTTTATATACATCTATACACATTAAAAAAAGAAAACTAAACAATTCATCTACATACATATATATGTAAACAATAAAAAAGGAAATACCAAATTCTTTGCCAAAAAGTAAAGTAAATTCGCACAGGTGTTTAATTGTTTTCTTTGCTACATCAGTGATGACAACTGAATTGCTTTTAAACGATAAAATATAAGACTTAATACCATATTGTGTATATACATAAAAAATTTTGTGCCGTCGAAGACTGGTTTTGGATATATTGGTCCAGATATTAAAGAAAAGTTCTTTCAAAGAGCTTTCGATTGACGTATTAAAGATTTTAACCCTATTAAACAAAAATTATGGTCTTTACCTGATTTTTTTTTACAATATTGCAATTTTCTTGGAAATTAGTAGGTTAATCAATTTTTTGTTCTATATAACTTTCTGCAGCAAATTAGAAACTAACTTGCAAATTTTTGCAAGATCAAATATTTATTTGCTGGAAAAAATTAGAAAATATTTGACACGAATGGCCACACTATGGTTACATTAGACATTTTGGTTTGCAAGCAAACAAATTTGTTTTCTCAAAATCTTGGTTGCACCCGTAAAATATTTTATGGTCACACTAGAGCAAAGAAAAAAATGATGTTTTACTACAAATATTTACTCAGTCGTAACATAGCTTTAGAAGCATTTACAACTGATTAGTTTAATTTTGAAATTTGAGAAGTGCGGGTGGTTAGATCTTGTTATTCGATTAAACGTGAAAATTATTCTGGTCCGGTGATGCTTCTGGTCCCGATTATCACGGATAATCGAGGCCCGACTGTATATAAATGTATTATAAGTATTTATAAATTACATGGTTTCACAAAATATTACAGTGTATATAACATTATTGTGTCTTTAAAAGTGTAATGTATAATATATAATAATATAAAATATAATAATAATTTTTAATATATGATGATTAATTTTGATTATCTTACAAAAATCTCTTAATTTTGGTTAGTTTACAAAATTATGGAAATGACACAAGAATCACATACACTTTTACCCCTTGCTCATACGAAGCTACTTCTCAAGATGTCTTCTTTCATGCAAAGGATACAACGGCAACGGGACATTTGGATGAAGTCCTGTTTTGTTGGATGAATGATGATACTTTGAGTGTTCTTGTGATGTAAAGACGTAATGTGATGTGGTTTTCTTTGTTGATATGCTTGAGTAGTTTGTGATGAATTGTATTGATATTTTTGTTACACTGAACAAATTATAGTTTCATAAAGCCGCTATACAAAATTTTACAATGTTTACTATTTAAAAACGACGCCAATGTGTATTTTTATTTCAGATTTGTTTTAATATGATGCATTGCAGTGCGTACATTTCGTATTGTAAATGTAAACAAAGTACATAGTTGTATTGTTTGGTAATTTTGCATATGTACATAATTTATGTACTGTAGTAGAACTGCATACAAACTTTGTATTGATACATTTTGAAAGTCAGCCACTAATATCACTTCTGCTGTTGTGGTTTTACTTTTTTTTTATGTAATCTTTTCAACGCATATGTGTATGCACTACCTGAATTTTATTTATTTTATACTTTTTCAATTTTTCTACTCAACACTGCACTTTGGATTGGTATTTAGTCTTTTATTTTAAATGGGTATATATTTCATATAACAAACAAAGTAGATTCGCCATGACCTAGCATCTTTGAGACCAATAGAACATTAGAAAAACTCGATTACTAATTTTTATTTTTTTATATTGGTAAACTTATAACATAAATAACATAAAAAATATATAGATTCAAAGGCCGATATGGCTAAAAACTTATAAGTTAAGCCATATATAAATATTTGTAAAATATTTCTTATTCATTTTTGTGAACAGTTTTCTTATAATCTATTAAGTAAATAAATAGAAAAAATAACTCATGAGTTGGAAATGGCCTAAAAAACAGATGTTCATTATACAGACTTAAGTAAGACGTTTGACAAGGTAAACCGTGATTTACTCTTATTAAAACTTGATGCTATTGAATTCTTCAAAAACTTTTTAAATTGGATTGAATTATATTTGATGCATCGTAAATTCTTCATTTCGGTTCTCTGCTGTTTTTAATGGTCATTAACGATCTTCCTAATGTTATTCGACATAGCAACATCCTCTTATACGCTGATGACATTAAATCATTTAAAAATGAAAAATATTTCAAAGTCTTGGAGTCTTTTTGTAAGTTGTGCACTCATAACCTAAAGTAATATAAGAGATTAATTTCAGCATATATGTGATTTATTTTATCAACAGATTAGGTTTCTTTCTAAGAATTAGTCATTATGTATTTTTCAGCAATTCTATACTTTTACACTTTATTACTGCTGTTGTTAAATTTTTGTTATATAACCTATTATTCTAGGTTTCATATCCATAAAATCAATCTGTATAAAGAAACAAAACTTAATATTTTATTATAAATTTTGGCTGATTTGCCCACATTGTAAATTAAACCAAAAATTCTATTTTTCATGCAATTGACTAAAAAGTATTTTCATAATTTTTTCCCCGTTTTTCAATAAATGCAGTTTTCAATGAAACCATGCAACTAAATTGGCGGTTTTGGACTCCCAAATATTTTTATTGAATTAGTATTTTGATCTAAAGCAATCTTTTGTTTATGAAGTTTTGTAAACTTTTGTGGTAAACAAGAAACTAAACTCATTTCCAAAGTTTACACAAAGTCACTGCTTTTCATTCGACAAAAGAGTGGACTTAGTATTGTAGACTGTGTTTAGTGATCCCCTTGCTATAAGCTAACTCACTTTGTATTAAAAAATATTTTTGGCCAATAACCTCAACGTATATACGCTCTTAACAGGATGAACCTTGATGGCGGTAACATCATTGTTTGGAGGTTATTTTTCTATTATGGTGCTATAAAGACAGTAACGGATTATATTGTAATCCTTCGAAATTTCTTTCTGCATTTTGTTGAATAAAAGTATGCCACTTCAATACGTGTTGCAAGAGGTTAATGCCCCTAACATGTTGCAACGTGCATTAAGAAATGGTTCGTTGATAACATTATCAATATTTCATATGGGCCCATATTCAGATTCGAATCCGGTCGAGAACTTGTAGAATGTAATGAACACAACAATCAAAGGAAAGGTGTCACCAATTGTGATAAGCTTTGGCAAATAATTCAGCCTTATTCGGTATGTAGAAATGTTGCTGACCATATGCTCAGGTGATGACACCAGTTTTATATATGTTATTATGTTTTCAGAACTATTAAAAAAAAATTGTGTATTGAACATTTTACATTAGGTACGAAAAAATACTGTTTACAGGTCCAATACTAACTTGAACATTTTCCCTCTAATTACTATTCTTGAGGACATATGTATACAATATGGGGATGTTATTATTACTGGGGGTTTCCATAAAAATATATTGGTTGATAACTCTCTGATTGAGCCAATGCAAACCCTAGTCCTTTATGAAGGTAAATTTTCTCACCCCAATACATTTCCACAATACATGCAACAGCCTTAAAGACCTTATATTCATTAACCAAAGGTCTAGGATACTGCCTTATGATCGCTTTCGGCTTCAGTCTTTTCAAAACAGGCCCCTGCTTTCTAACTTATGAGTTATCCGTACCAAATGATGACACTTATATTACATTATCATGATCTTTGCCAAACTAACTACACTTTGCTCGACTATGCATTTGTCTGTATCTTCACTGTTAGATGTGTTGATGATCAACTAAGTTTTATCAAGGAAAATCTTAAATATTTGTTTGACTTATGTGTCCTTTACGTAAAATATTGGTAATAAAGACTAGTCAACCGCCTTGACTTAATGTTGCAATTAAGTCCGTTATCAAAAAACATGATGAGTTTATATTCGGTGGAAAGGATTCAGAATCCCTGAACTGAAAATTATTCACCTATACTCGTAAGGAAGTCACAAAACGTGTTAGAATTGCGAAATCTTCATTTTACCAAATTAAATTCTTCCATGCTATCGATAGTAAGTCTAAATGGAGGGAAATTCGCAACATCGGTATAGGCTAGAAAAACCATTCTACTAGCCACTATGACGTTGATGCTCGAAATAATAAATTTTTAAACTTAAATATTCTCCCGTGTCGAATATTTATGAGATCCGTTATGTTCCGGTAGAAAATTCTTTCAGTTTTCGCTGTGTCGATCAGTTTGAAGCCCCTATAAATTTTTCTACGGGGAAATCATGGATGGTATGAATCCAATTTTTATTTTTTGAAAATATGAATACATTACACAATTGTTTAATAATATTTTTAAAAAGTCTGTTTTTCCTGGCGATTAGATTTATCGAAAACTATCCCTATTCCCAAATTAAATAATAAGGTTAAACCAAGGTATTTTCTTCTAAGGTATTGGAAAATCTTATAAGCAACCAAATGTATAACCACTAGACGCTCAGAAACTTGTTTTCTGAACGACAGAAGTTGTACAACAGCTCTTGTAGACTTAGTCGAGAAAATATGTTCACAATTACATACAATCATGCTATATTTTCTAATCCTCTTCAGTTTTACTCTCTACATCGACTTCATAAATTTTAAAATGTTTATTTTATTGGTTGAAAAATAAAAGTAATTATTCTTCTGATAATATAAGTTTACTAAGAATGTCTTAATAATTATACTCTTAGGACCATTTTTTGGGTTTAAGATCAGCGATTAAATTAACTTTAATCTCCGTATCCAATTTTTGAATTTACTTTATCTATTTTTCATTTCTTAGTTGAAATGGCCAATGTTGATGGGGGTTAAAGACTCAGTTAGCCGACCGTAACGGTCTGTAACGTAATGTGACAGTAACGTTTGCTTAACGTAAAAATGTATGTGCAATTATGCAACGTAAAAACGTGCAATATGTTTTTAAGCAAACAAATCACAAAACTAATATTGAATGTCACAAAAATTGCAAAAAGTAAAAATAGAAAATAAAAATATGGACTTAGAAGATATGTTTATGGGTTTGAGTTTCTTAAATTTTTAAAGGCTTTTTATTTTAATTTTTTAAATAAATTTTATTTTAAAAACTTCGTTTGCACAACCTTTATTGCATTTTTTTTTAATTTAGCACTGTTATCCAGTGTTATCCCTACAGCGTTTTTAGATTTATTTCAACAATTTTATATTTATTTAAAGGTATTTATTAAAATTTTTGTGCTGTTTCTGTAAAACAAACAATTTCACTTTCGCACAAATAAGAGCACTCAATTTTCTCTTTGTGTTTCCCACATAAATAGACATGCAAGTGAAATCGTTTGTTTTACACAAACATGCCAGGTTTTTCGGCAACCGAATTTATATGAATGTTAAAATGTTTTTTTCTTATCTTCTTTAGTAAAAGTAAAATGAAAACGAAAAGACATTTCGAACGCTTGTGGATATTTAATTAGTTAAAGAGGGAAAACTATACTTTTATAATTTAAAATAAAAATAAATACTACTTACGTACAAAATTTAAATTCTGTTTATAATTCCATATTTCAGTTTTAGTGGTTTTTTATATTGAAATGTTGTTAACACTGCTAAAAGATGTTATGCAAAAACGTAAGAAAACTATATTTTATATTTCTATAACCATTCGCATTGCTTTATACATAATAATATCGATCAGCTGTTTCTTACTGTTGCAGTTACATTCCGACACAAAATACACAGAAAGGAAAATTATGACGTTTAAAAAACGCTCATAACAGCAGCCTTTAATGGCGAAATTAGTGTGAGAAGAAAAATGTTATATCTTTTGCGAAGCAAATGTGTTAGAAACAACAGATATGCAAAGTGAAAACTCGGATATAAAGTAGAAAAATTAAATATAAATAAACATTTATTTTGTGTTAAAAATGGGGAAATTTGGAATATTTTTTAATTTCTTTAATGAAAATTTTAAAAATTCCTTACTATTTAAATATTAATCGAAATGTGGGTGATTTTCGGTCACAATGAATATAGTTTTTTGTGCAAAAGGTAATTAAGAAGCTAAATATTACAAGATCAAAATAAGACGCACAGCTCATAAAAAATTTATCTTGCTGAAATTTGCCAATATTTTTTAATTTATTGAACGAAAAAGTTAAAACTTATTATTATTATTAGTTCTTATTATTATTTGTTAACGCGCCAATATAAAAAGCCCACTCCAAAAGCTAAAAAAACATAAATAAACAAAACAGAGAAAATGAGAGAGAGACAGAAATACTTTTTGGTAATATTTGCTATCCCTCTCACATTTCTGCATTAACTGTCCAAATCCGTTTCCTTACTGGTTTATAGTGTGTATTCCGTTACGGTCGGCTAACTGAGCCTTAAACTTGCTCAAGAACTGTCGAAGTAGTTGACAAATTTATGTAAAAAATTTTTTAAGTGAAAGCGTAACCAAAATGATTTTGAATTGTATGACAGTAGACATTTTTAATTTATTTATTAAAATATTTATTAACTTAAAGGTAAATCGCACTCAGTTTCTTCTGTTCTATACAAAATCAAATTGTTGTAAAAAAGGTGTCTACACTTGCTTGGAAGTGTGGCACTTCTGCAGGGTTCAAACTCCCACCCAAAAAAATGCAAATTTAATTCACATCATAGGCGTGCAAGAGTGTAACTTAAAACATTGTCAAAACAAATATATCATATACGTAACAGATATAACGGATATAAATGAGAGAATGAGTGTAACTTATATTCGGACGTCGGCACAAAGAGAACATAATATAAAATAGATAAAAATGTGAGTATATTTATGAGATACGTGTATAACCCAGAGGAAAATAGTAATATTTTCAATTGTAACCTAATACTTTCAAGTGTAACTTAATAATACGTATATGTAGTGGAAAATATAGAAAAAATGTACAAATGTAAAGACTGCGTATTTAAATTGACAAGTATTCTTCTAAAAATTTATTTCATTTCACATAGTTATTAGAGAATCTCATGAGCAAATAGTGTATTCTACTGTAATATTTTTTGGGTGTATCATTGAAACCTGAAAAAAAGAGACATAAACCTTCTTCTTTAGAAGCTGACAAGCAGCTGAATGGGAATTTACGTTGTTTTTAACGAACATTGTTGATGTTAGTGTCCTATGTGTGTAAAAAGCCCCTGGGGATATTGTTGCCGACGTCTGCTTATATCGTATTGTTTCGTTTTTGCATCCAAGCTGTACTCTTAAAACCAAAACTGTTGGTTATTGTTTTGAGTAGATTATGTTATAGTCTATGGTTTTTCCTTTGAAGTGTCTGTTGTAACCACAAGTATTTTCAAATATTGATGGTGATGCAAATATACAAGTAAACTTTGGTACTGTAAGTAAATATTAATTAAAACTACTAAGAGTGCGTCCAGTGAACCATTTACTAGAAACACCTTATCTCCGCAACAACAATCTTTCTCGGATAAACGGCCACCGATAAATAATGTAATGAATAAAATAAAATCTTTTGTATTTGTATGTAAATTTTATTTATTGATTGCTTAAATGCTCAGCTTTGAAAACTGATAGCAGTTCAATGATTGGTTCTTGATCATTGATTTCTTTTGGGAAATGTTTCCTCTTTTATACTAAATTTTGGCTTATTCGATAATTTCAAATCAGCCCCTAATTCTGTGTAAATTCTTAAGGCTATTACATATATATGTTTGTTTGTTAAACTACTTACGTACTAATCTATAATAATGCTTATGTTTACGTATTTGTCAACCAACGGTCAACGATATGTAATACGATCCCAGTCTTACGCTTAGTCACAGCAATACAAACGATGCATAATTCTCAAGCTAGTCAATGACCAGAAATAAGTAAAGTGCATATCGCGTATGCTATTTGGTATATAAGTCAAGTACACATCGCGTATGGTATTTGATGTATAAGTCCAAGTACACATCGCGTACGATATTTAGTATTTAATAGTTCACATATGTTGTGCTGATAATGATTATTAGTTATGCATTACTTTGTATCGACATAAGCGACAGCAGGGTCGTGCAACACCTCCACCCTTTGTAAGAATATTCATGTAACTTTTTGTTTTATTGACATTCTTTTACACAATATCATAATTATTATTCATATAAATTTTTATTATTGTATTAACTTGAAAATTAATTAAATCTAATTAATGTAACACACTGTTTCTTATTACTATTTTACAATTACTATTTTACCATTTTACTGTTACTATTTTACCATTACTATTCTACTATTTTACCCGGGTCAGTAACAGTATCACATTTATTATATAACTTAAGTCTATTCTTATGAACTATTTGTTCTTTATTTGTTTTCTTATCTAATATTGTTACATTGTTTTTTAAGTCTAGTTTCTTAACCTTAAAGGGGCCTTTATATGATTCATCCTTTTCATTTTTAAGTAAAACTAAGTCTCCTATGTCATAGTCTAACATATTCTTATCATAATTGAGTTTTTGTTTAGTTTTATTTATTTCTAATAAATGTTTTGCTCTTTTAAATGCTATCTCTAACCTAAATTTTGCCTCTTTAGCATAGTTATCTATATTATATAATGGTGCAACTCTATCTACTTCACTAAACTCCTTGAAACTATTCGGTATTCTACTGAAAATCAACTCAAAAGGGTAGTAGTTGTGCACAGTTGATGATGTTGTATTAAAGCCGTCTGGTGATGATGAGCTGTTGATGTTAGTTTTTCAATTTTCAATAAGTTGAAAAGTGTCCGAAATGAACGTCTTCGTCGGACCATAGGCAAGCACAAAGTTTTTCAAATATCGCTTTTGCGATCGTCCTAGCTGATTTATCTTTTATTGGTATCGTTACCAAATATTTGGTTAGGTCTCATAAAAGTGTGACAGCATATTCATTTCCATGAATTGATTTTGGAAATGATTCGATTGTGTCCACGTAAACCGTATCGAATGGTTTATTGGGTGTTTCTGTGATAAGCATCGGACATTTAACGTATTTATTTGTTTTTGCAAATTGACATTTATGACATGCTTTAACGTATTTAGCTATGTCTTTTGTCATATTCTTCCAATAGCAATATCTTTTTATGTTTTCAGCGGTTCTTTATATTCCGCAATGACCCCTTTCAATGGGATCATCATGATATTTCAGCATAATATCAAGAACTGCCTTAGCATTCTTTTTCTCAATTACTGTTACTTTATTTAATAGCGCTATCTTAATTTTCTTCAGTATTTTATTGCCCGTATCTTTACAATCAATCATTTTGAACTCGAAAATTTTCTCACTAGGTGCTACTTGTAATTTATTTATATTCAGTTTAACGGCCATTTTTTCAAGCATAGAGAACATTTGTCCTAAGTCAAATTTCTCTGAAGTAAACGTATCATTTATCTTTATGCTAGCTAATATTGATTTTCATTTTTTTATGTAGCATTTATTAGGAAAACTTTTTAATTTATAAAATTTTCTGACGTCACTATTCTTAATTGGTGTATAAATTTTGGGCTTCTCTAAATTATCTGTTTTATGCTGATTACTATTGGTTTGTTGTTTAGTCATCGATCTTGTCGTCACTTAACACGCACGATACCTTTTTATTCATGTTTTTGCAATCGTCAATTGTAATTCGCGATAATGCGTCCGCGACATAGTTATACTTTCCCCTAAGATATTCAACCGTAAAGTCATACTCCTCCAGTCTCAGGTATGAAAGTGGTCGATGGTCGGTTCGAACCAAGAAGGTTTTTCCATATATATATGGTCTGAAGCGTGTTTTAGCCCAGTGTATGGCAGTTAATTCCTGCTCAATGGTAGATTTGTTGCTTTCTCCCTTAGTAAATGTTTTGTTTCTAAGTCAAAACAACACCGAATGCGTGTTTACTTGCGTCCGTTGTTATGCAGAATTCTCTTATAAAATCAGGATATTGAAGTAAAGTTGGGCTCATTAATGTCGTCCTTAGATATCTAAACGCTAATTCGCAATCCTTCGTTTATTCGAATGGCATCCCTTTTCTGGACAATCGTGTAAGGTGTCGGGAATACTCAGAGAAATTTTTTATAAATCTTCGGTAGTAATTACAAAAGGCGATAAACCTATCTGTGTCGGAAGGCGTTGAGTAGTTTTTGATTACCGAATATTTGCTGTCATCTGGAAGTAAATTAATTATTAATTTAATTTATTGTTGAAGAGTTGCTTAACACACTAACATCTGCTAATTCTAATGCTTCTTCAACTGTGTTAAATGGTATTTTTTCTTTTTTTAACTCTTACTGCTACTTCTATCTCCTTCTTGTCTAATACAACTAGCCCATAACCTAGCCCATTGTATGGCATACTTAGTACTTATTATCTCTTCTTTTATCATTCTTACTTTACTTTGTAAACTAAGAGCTATTCCATTATCGATAGTGTTATCTTTTTTATCATAGTGAATATGTCATTAGTAATTTATAAATTGGTTCATTTATTCATTCGGTTATTTAAAGCATTATTTATAAAAATTTGTTTATTATTTTTGGCTGTTAATAATGTTAATAATGTTAAGTTCGTCATGGTCAGGACTTCCTGCTAGACATTTCTATGCAGTTCCCAGTGTATCTAAGCATCTATCGGATTTAGGATGTTGAACGGGTTCGACGATTTTCAACAATTTAATAGTTTGTTGGGCCTCGTGCTGTGATATAGGATACATAGGATTTACGAGTGGCAATGTACTGTTCCTTACGTCTGTGATATTTTCTGTACGCTAGTGTCTTAATTTAGCCACTGTCGATGATTATTAAGTGGGACAAGGAGTAGCCATGGCTTTGAATTTCTGTATGAGCCGTGTAGGTTATGAGACTGAAAATGTATTGATAAAAATTCAAGTGATTGTATTGTAATAAGTAAGAAATAAATCTAAAACTGTTCTTCTATTTTTATTTAATAAATATTTCTTTTCATTTAGGTTTAATTATTGTTACTTTAATTAATTATCATTGATTTATAAGTCGTACGCCTATGGCATATTGATCGACTCTTATTATATTCAATTATTCTTTTATTTAGTTAATGCATTAATCGTATTATTTATACTTTCAGTAATCGTACGCCTATGGCGTATTAATCGTAATTTTTTCCTTAAATTACATTTTCTGTATTCTGAAACGAATTTTCTTACACTTTTGGGTCATTATTTTCCCGATCTTTAAATTTATAACCTTAGGGTTTATCATTTCTTCCTATTTTTTCTACAAAAAATAAAAAAGGAAAAAAAATTATTTAGAAATAGTGCTTCTGTTCTTGTTATGTCCCAATATGTCTTTTATGTACTGTTCGTTATCCTGAGAGAGTTTGTTGCCCAGTCGTTTATTTATTTTTACGTAAATAACGTCGTTAGTCAGATATGTTTTTATCTCTGTCCTGTTTTTATTATGGAACGCAAAGTCTTTTTCCTGTTTTTTCGGTTATTTCTTTTTAATATTGTAAAGCCTTTCTTATTCAATAAGTGAGGGGTCGGTATAAACCTTCCTTCCAATAAATGCTTCAATGGGCTTTCTATTAGTGGTTGAGTGGATTGAATAGTTGTATTTGCATAATGCTCTGTTTAATAATTCTTCAAAACTACTGTGAGTATTTTCTGCTTTTGTGCAGTGCAGTAATCGGTAAGAGTGCAGTGAAAACGTTCAACTTGGACATTAATTGAACTAGAATATGGTGGGGTCTTCAATATTTCTATTCTATATTGTTTCTCTAACATAGGTATGATGGAGACTGAACTTAGAGACTTCTCATTATCAATTACTATTTTTTCGGAAATACCAAAGGCTGTAAGAAGTTCTTGTAGAGGTTGCTTTATATCCTCAGCAACTCTCGATTTTATTAATTTGACCTGAGCGTACTGCGAAAACTTATATATGGCAGTGAGGCATATTTTACTATTTGTGTGATAAATATCGATGTGGACAATGTGGCCTGGGTAAGTTGGGATAGGAGTTGCTTGCAAGATTGGATTTGGTGGAAGCCTTTCATATTTGTTTTCCTGACAAATTTTGCATTGTTTAGTAATTTTTTTTTATTTTTGCATTCATCTGAGGAAAGTAGCATTTCTCTAAGAGTTGAGTCTTGTTTTCAGCTGCACCCCTATGGGATCTGTTATGTTCCATTATGATTGGCGGATTCTTATTCTGTTGGTTCTGTCAAGTCGTTCACTATGCTGCCGAGTGTAGCGTATATAGAATTTGAATCTTTGCCAGGTGTGATCTTTCCTGTTTGATTGATTCGAAGGATTTAAATAGCGCTTTTGCCAGACTTAATAACATCATCCATGTATTCGGTCGGCATCGAGGTTGTCCTGTGGTTGTCCTTAAAAAACTATTTTTGACCGTGATAATGAATTGGATAGTTTTCTGCAGTGGTTATAAGCAGTTGGTTTATGGCATTAACTGGTGCTTCCGTATACATAATGCAAAATACCCCGCCCTCCACCCCCCACCACGCCTAATCCTTTTAGACTGAGAGCTTTTGTCACTATGTTGAGTAGGGTTGTAACGAGATTATTTTGTACTGCATTGGGGCTTCATAGATAATCCCGTCTGCCACTACATTTTGTTTTCATAGCTTATATCGCAACTCATAGTTGTATTCCTCAAGTCGCTCTCCACCACGTTTCATCTTACCCGTTATTATTTTTACTGTTTAATGCATATGTCAATGGTTGGTGGCCTGTAAAAATTTTAATTTTGGCCGAGTCATAAAGATAATTACGATAAGATTTCAGTACCCAGATTATGGCAAGCATCTCTTTTTCGTTCGCCGCATAATTTTCCTCTGATTTTGAAAGGATTCTAGAAATAAACATAATTGGTCTATCCTCTTGTGATAGGACAGCGCCTATCGATAATTAGACGCATCCGTTGTAAGTTCAAATTCCTTGTTTAAATTGGGATAAGTCACCATGACATCTTCAGGAATAAGGACATATTTTATTTTCTGAAATGCATTGGCAGCTTCTTTGTCAAGACTAATTTGTTTTTTAGCCGATTGGTTTTTGGACGCACGTCCATCCTCCCATCTTAAAAGGTCCGTTAGGAGTTTGGCCAGCTTCGCGTAATCTTTAAAGAAGCGACGGTAATAGCCCGATAGGCCTAAGAATGATCTTAGTTCTTTGAGATTTTGTGGGGTAGGGAAATCTTAAATAGCTTTAATTTTTGAGGGATTTGTTTTTATTCCTTCTAGCGTCACTATAAATATGTTTCGGAAAAACTTTCATTTATCTAACTGTACTCTAATATTTGCTTGTTCGAGAGTCCTAAAAATGTTGCCTACATTTTTTTCATGGTCTGCTTCGGATTTGTTGAATATAATTATATCGTCTATGTACACATAGCTGCTGCTATGTAGTCTCGCAGAATATCATCTAATGTTGAAAAATAAAGTGAGCGTTCTTTAGACCGTAAGGAAGTCTGCTGAATTCATACTTTCCGCTGTTGATAGAGAAGGCTGTTTTCTCCATATTCGAATTCCTTAATGGAATTTGGTCTTTAGGGCGACAATAGAGAAAAACTTATTGTGTCCTAATTGGTAAAGACACATGCATACATGATTGTCCAGAAATCTGCTGAAAGGAAGTCGCCGAAGAAATGTTTTTTTATAATTCGTTTTTAATGTCTGACCGGGGATTTGAACCCTGGCCTTTCGTCTAATAAGCCAACACACTACCAAATGGACCACGGCGTCTGTAGACGTAAAGGACTTCGTTTATTTTGGGTATCGGGTATCGATCCGCTACCGTTACCAAGTTCAATTTTCGATAACCAACCTGTATTGTTTGTTTCCTAAGGAGTCTGGTTTCTTGCCCACTATCCAGACAGGTGAATTATAAGATGAACGAGATGGTCTGATTATTCCATCTTCTAGGAATTTATTGATTTGTTTTACGAATTCTGATTTCAAAGACTAGGATATGGGTATTTTGGGCTATTATCAGTCGTTCCAATTTCTGCTTTTACTGTTGTAGTATAGGTAGGTTTTTCGTTAGGTTCCGAAAAAAGTGTTGAATATTGTTTGCACAATGTCTGAAGTTTTTCCTTTTGGTCTTTTGTTAGATGTTCGGTTTTCTCTTCTAAGTTATTGACAGATTTAGATATTTGCTGCTTAATAGGGACTCTTTTACCATTCTTTATTAACATATAGTCTTTCGAAGTGTATATAATTGCATTTAGTTGTTTGAGGCCGTCGTTGCCGAGAATTCCATGAAACGATTTGAGAGATGGTAAGATGAAGAATTAAAGGTTCTCGTTTACTCCGAAAAGATTTAAAAAGATTTGATGGGATATTTTAATTTTGCTGCCGATCGAATTGGCGTAAAATATGGAATTGAGGCTTCTTGGCTAATGAGGGTTGAATATAGTTTTTGTTAGATCCGGTATATATCAAGAATTTGAGCACTTCTCCGTTACCAGTTTTACATTGAAAATAAGGCAACGTGGAGTACGTCGATTTAAAAAATTAATATCGCAGAATTCCTCATTGTCATATTTTCCTTCATCCTGTGCTTGTCTCGTATATTCCCGATAGTAATTATTTCATGACTGCTTTTCTTGAGTGTTGTTGTTGTTCTTACAAGATGTTGTCTTCAGGTTTGGCGTTATGCAGTTAATCATTTGGATTTTATTGGGAATATTTCTATTAAATTGATTGGATTGTGTTGACGATTTGATTTTCCTGCAAAATTAAAATTCGGTCTGTTCATATAGTTTATATTCCTTGTTTGTTGCAATTGATCGATATCCATTGGTTTTGGTGGTTTTGATTGCTTCGGTCTTGTCTTCTATTTGGCCAAATTTGAGGGCTAAAATATTGGGGTTGTTGAGGGAATTGTAGACCAACCTATTTCATTCGTAAAATCGTTTGAGGCGAATACGCAAGTTGTGGGTAAATGGTTGGTTCCTATAATGAGAATTTCTTGGAGGTATAGAAGTTTTTTGTTGGAAATGTTGCTGGGGATGGATTTGGTTTTTTAGACGAACTGTACTGATTGTTAGCATGTACTGCTCTGTAATTTTGTAACTTTAAATTTTCGAGCTTAATACACAAATGTAATGCTTCTGGTAGATTGACAGGATCCTTCATGCCAAGGAGTCTTGGAAGATCACTTGATAAACCTCTGATAAAGGTATCAAGCGCATTGTCGCGACACGTATTTGTGACGACTTGCATGGCTTCTTCATTTATTTCCATTCACGCTATTTTGTTGAGAATGAGCGTTAGGTGGGAATATACTTTACCGTAAAATTCTTGTACTGATTTACTGCCCTGTATAAGATAAGTCATTTGGTATTCGAGGGTACTAAGGTCTCGCTTATCAGCATAATGCATGGTAAGGTATCGGGATATTGCACCTCCAATTAGGAGGTGTATTGTAAGATTCTAGCGCGGCGTCCCACAATTTTGTTCCGAATGACATTAAGAATGCCGAAGTATTTGGGGGTACGAATACTAGGCTCAGTAGTTCGAAGTCGCCGTAGTCTAGTAAGTAGCGTGTTGGCCTATTAGACGAAAGGCCAGGGTTTGTATCCCCGGTCAGACATCAAAAACGGAATATGAAAAAACATTTCTTCGGCGACTTCCTCTCAGCAGATTTCTGGCAAAAATTCTGTGAATAAATAAAATTGCCATGAAAAGTTTCTCAAAAAAATCTGTAGTTCGGAGTCGTCTTTAAACTATAGGTCCCGCCAATCATGTATAAAATTAACACACACAACATAAATGGTGTGAGAAGCTAGGCCGTAATCCTGACTGAAGGGTTGTAATGACCAATTATGTACGTATGTAATACTAGGCTCATTAATTTTTAAAATTTTCTCAACGCTTTTCTTCCAGCTGCTGAATTCTAGGTTTCCGTTAAATTCTCGTAAACAACGATATACGTCTGGCACTTTGTCCATATCTGTTAAATTGGTAACGGTCGTCAATTGTTTGATCCGTCATTACCTGTTGCTTTGGGTGAAGAACATCCTTGAATAAATCTTGTCCGTCTGTCTATAAAATATTAGTTATTACTTCGCTAATTAGTGTCCTAAATCCTGGGGTCGCGTTTTCGGGTGCGAATAAAGTAGGAGGAGATCCTGGTCGTGCCTGTGCACCAACGTTCCCTAACACCGATGGTCTTAGTACGTTGTTCTGGGTATTTTGTAATTTGTTGGCTAATAGGGTTAATAAAACTTTGTATGTATTTGCGAAAAATAAGTTACTTCACTGAGCTCTCTGGATTGTCTTACTTAACTTACTCTAATTTACTTACTTACTTCAATTTTTTTTATAATATTTAAGTTGCTTGAGAATATTTACGCAAAAGTTTTACTTAAAAAATTTTTGATTAAAAATTTGTTCTTTTATTTTTTATACAATGTTAAGAATGTACGACTTCGCGACGAGCGAATAAAAAATAATTAAAAATTTGTTTATGACAAAATATTAAATTTTTCGTTTTCTTTTTCTATATAGTAAAGGATTCAAATTTTCTCACTTTGTTTTGTTCGTTAGTAAGATAATAATATTGATTTAGATAGCTTAATAATTGTTAATATTATTACGAGATCATATTTCAAACGTTTATAAAAAGGTAAAAACGTAACAATATAATTAAAAATAATAATGTATGTAAAATATTTTTAATATAATTAAGAATTAATATAATAAAATAATAATAATAATAATAAGTTTAGCCTACACTCCATCCCTTTCGACGAGTACTTGGGATCCAACAATGCGCACTCTTTGTGGGTGCGTGGTCTTCTTCTACTGAAGTCATCCACCTAGGGTTCGGTTGCTTCATTCATTTTATTTTACTCGCGTGCTACTACTTGAGGGTCTTACTTTCGACGGCGTACCGACAGTTGTGCGCTAGTTAACAAATTATTTGTTTAATTTGTTTAAAAAAAATATTTTTTTTTTATTAAAAGTCACACTTTATTATTTGAACTTCACTTAAGAACTAACTTTAGAAATTAAATTTTCTTATAATTAAATCTCGGTAATTCAATCTAGTCACGTTTCAGAGCAGGTATTTTGGGTGTCGGCATATTGGTAATAGCACCGGTATTGTAGACATGTTGTTAGCGTTTTTGGTAATTTCGCATGTAATGTTGTTGGTATGTTTTCTACATTGTGGGAAACATATTTTTTTTTGAGTTTTGAATGTTGACTGCTTTAACTTATATATTTAACTATTTTTGATTTATATTTTTGAATATAATTCTTATTCTTAAATTTTATACTTAATTATTAGTACAAACGAACATGTTTTTACTAGCACTATAATTTAGAAGTTGTGGATAGGAAGTAGGATACAATTTTTAAATAAATAAAAATAAAAAATAAATAAAACACATACATACAGGTTGAATTTATATTTTGAATTTGAATAAAGTTTATAAAATAAAAAGTTCCTATATGTGTTGCTAAATTGAGGTCTCATTCCAACATTCGTGCATGTAACTTGCGTCATTTTGAAGCCCAGCTTAGGCTAAGGCGAAACTATGCGCAAGACGACATAGAAATAGTACTTCCAAGATTTGAATATACACATCAAAAGATTCAACTATAAAATTATACTATTCTATTAATTGTTATGTGGTATAGAGCTGTCAAAAATTTTTTTTTAATTCTATGAGGTTTTCAATTCCTACTTTTAATTTTTTTACATTTATTTGTTTGTTGAAATATAAACAAAATAAAATCGGTTAAAATATTTTGTTAACGCAATTAAGATTAAAAATAATTAGTGGGAAATGATTTTTACTATGCTAAAACATTTTCCTGACAGATTGCATGTATGTATATGCAATGCACTGATTTCACATTTTATTAATTCATGAATTCAGTGAGTTCCGCTCTATGAGAAAATTGCATCAACATTTATTGCATTCTCTATCAGAACAATCGTGTGAAAGCAAGAAGATAATTATGACCACTTAAAGCAGGGGTACGTATCGGGTCTTCCAACAGCGACTTCTGAATTGCGACAGTTGATAACGGGCAACTTGTTGAAGCTACATCTGTCATATTGTTTGTCATTTCGCTTTTGCCAAATCATTATGAAATCGATTTCGCAGATCACAACTTGGAGAATTTCGCATCGTGACTCAGATATACACCCGTACAAAACTGACTCATTAGTTAAAGTTAAACATCCACTGTTATGTGGGGAAAAGTGCAAAGGGAAAACCTGGTGCTTCAAATAAGTGAGGACTAAAAAAGATTCA